>SJYX01020342.1:0-39795 GCA_006410675.1 Oreotragus oreotragus
TCCAGCCAGGCTGCTCTCAAATTCCTGGCCTGCAGATACTGTGAGATAATGCATGTATATTATTGTTTTAAGTCAATGAATTTTGAGGTCATACGTTATGTGATGACGGGTAACTAAAACTCACGTGTGACCAGACTTCTAAGAGAGGAGAAATCATGCAAAAGAAGCTTGAGACTTATTCTCGAGACAAGCCTTAGCTGAGCATCTGCCTGGTGCCCATCGCTGTACTAGATGTTCCTCCTGGTCCCCTCTCCGTGGGCATACACACTCTCGATGTCAGTGATCACCCTCTTAAAAAAGTAGGTGGCACTGTGAAACCGATGACCAAGGGGGACTTTTAAGTGCCCAGAGGCAGGAATGCCTGAAAGACAGAACGAAGGCTGCAAACTGCTACCCCGTAGGAAGCGTGTGACACAGACACATAAATGGTTTGGCCTGCAAAGAGTTAAAAACTTTTTGAATTAGTTGGTAACATTTAGAAATCAAGTGGTATTTCTTAAAAATCTGGATTTCTGGTTTCTCTTGAAATTCTGAGGCTCTGAAAACTCAGGGCTACAGGTCTGTGCTTGGCAGCAACTAGCCTGGGCTGCAGGGAAGGCAATGGCATCCCACCCCAGTACTCTTGCCTGGAAAATCCAATGGACGGAGTAGCCTGGTGGGCTGCAGTCCATGGGGTCGCTAACAGTCGGACAGACTGNAGGGCTACAGGTCTGTGCTTGGCAGCAACTAGCCTGGGCTGCAGGGAAGGCAATGGCATCCCACCCCAGTACTCTTGCCTGGAAAATCCAATGGACGGAGTAGCCTGGTGGGCTGCAGTCCATGGGGTCGCTAACAGACAGACAGACTGAGCGACTTCACTTTCACTTTTCTCTTTCATGCATTGGAGAAGGAAATGGCAACTCACTCCAGTATTCTTGCCTGGAGAATCCCAGGGATGGGGGAGCCTGGTGGGCTGCCGTCTATGGGGTCACACAGAGTCGGACACGACTGAAGTGACTTAGCAGCAGCAGCAGCAGCCTGGGCTGGGGAGCTCTGCCCCCTTACATGGCATACAGGTGTGTCTCCTGCTGTGCTCTCACAGCTTGCTGACTTTACCCACTTGGCCCTACAGGCGTGTGAGCTTGCCACCCACAGGAAAGAGGCAAGAGGAAGGACGAATGGAGGAGCTAAGCAAAATGACTGCTTTTAGCTTATATACTGAAGACTTTTTTGAGTGGGAGAAAGCTAGTTATCTTTTATTAAACAAAAAAACGTTTCATCACCAGCTACCCCAGAAGCCTAAGGAATGTACAGTACTGATTACACTTTACATTAAACAGCATGAACTTTAGAAGGATCCCACGTGAAGCGTATGCAGTGTTTGTTTATGAAGGTCTCCATTACAGAAGACCTCAGCTGAGAGGAAGTGGGATGCCGGAGTCTCACTTTGCTGACCTGGCTTTCGACGAGCACAATAATTCACAAGAACATAAGAAAGGAAGGCTCTGGCGCCATAACTCAGTGAATATCCGCTGGATTCGTCTCTCCTACAAGATACAATAATATACTCTTTTTTGGCCCTCTCCCAACTCTCCATTTGAAATAGGATTAAAATCAGTTTTCAGAGTGGCTTACTCAGGAATTAACTAACCAATCCCTGGGTAACTTGATTCCTGAACAATTTCTATACAGTCCTTTGAAAATTTATAGATGAGGAATGCAGTATTAACAATGTCATGCTCTTAAGACTATCCTTTCTAAACAGTCAAGTGCTGAGTGGGAGGTCAGGGGCCCTTGGGCTTCCTTAAAAAGCTGCTCAAGGTGGTTTTTACAGGAGCACGAGAAAGACTCTGCCTGCCTCCCCACCCGCCAGCCCACCCCACGGTCAGGGAACACTACTGACTGTGTCGTAAACGTGATCACCAGTATTTATGGAGCTCCGCGTGTGTTCAGACTCTGCTAGAGGGTGATACAAAGTCATGGCTTCTGTCCTCGAGAAGCTTAGCAGCTGGTGGACACGGGCAGAAGGGATATACCTCAGATGGCCACTAGGTTTACAGACAGTAGTCGCTGTCTTTCATTCAACAATATTTACCAAGCTTCAGTTCTGTCCTGGTGCTGAGTATTTGGCAATGAACAAAAATGGAGGTCTCCGCCCTCCTGGCGGAGAAGGCAATGGCACCCCACTCCACTACTCTTGCCTGGAAAATCCCATGGATGGAGGAGCCTGGTGGGCTGCAGTCCCTGGGGTCGCTGAGGGTCAGACACGACTGAGCGACTTCACTTTCACTTTTCACTTTTATGCACTGGAGGAAATGGCAACCCACTCCAGTGTTCTTGCCTGGAGAGTCCCTGGGACTTACACTCTAGTGGACTTCAGTGACTAGATCCAGGCTGGGAAGAACACAAGGAGGTAGGGTCTACTGTGACCACTAGGGGTGGTAATGGCTACCCAACCCAGTATTCTTGCCTGGAGAGTTCCACGGGCAGAGGAGCCTGGCGGGCTGCAGTCCAGGGGGTCACAAAGAATCAGACATGACTGAGTGACTGACACACTAGAAGTGGTAGACTTTCAGCTGACTTTAGAGGGTGCCAAGAAGGGAGAGAGCCTGCAGATGGGAAACCTGTAAGTGAAGGCGCAGAGGCAGGAGAACACAAGGAGTGTCCAGGGGAACAAGAAGGGACACCAGGACCTATGACACCAGGGAAGCAAACACTGCCCCTGCATTTCCGGTGTGCTCGTCCTGAGGTCAGATAATGGGCTGTTCTTGAAAGTACAGACACAAGGGTGTTTGTCTCTAACCATGAGTAACTGGAGAAGATGGCACTGGGGATTATTAAATATCGTAAAGACTTCATGGGACAAACCACACCTCCCACACCATAAAGAAGGCTGAGTGCTGAAGATGCTTTCAAACTCTGGTGTTGGAGAGTCCCTTAGAGATTAAGGAGATCAAACCAGTCAACCTAAAGGAAATCAACCCTGAATATTCACTGGAAGGACTGATGCTGAAGTTGAAGCTCCACTACTTTGGCCACCTGATGCAAAGGACCAACTCATTGCAAAAGACCTCGATGCTGGGAAAGATCGAGGGCAGGAGGAAAAGAGTGACAGAGGATGAGATGGTTGGATGGCATCACCGACTCTGGACATGATGAGTTTGAGCAAACTCTGGGAGACAGTGAAGGACAGGGAAGCCTGGTGTGCGGCAGTCCCTGGAGTCACAAAGAGTCGGACAAGACTGAGCAACCAAACAGCAACATCGGGGCCATACACTGTAAAGGCCTGACACACGGGCCTCGGAAGGAGGCCTTCGCGTCCTGTGGCGATGCCACTGAGAGTGTGAAGTGAGAAAGGAAGTGAGCCACACAGCCTCAGGGGACAGAGCCCAGGACATGACAGATGATGCCACGGTTTCTGTCACGTTAGCAAAGCTTTTCCACTTGTTCAATGTTTCTTCCTTCCCAGATGTTGTGTGTGTAGGCGGGGGAAGCCAACCACACTCACCGGGCCCTAAAGACTTGGTCCTTAGTAACACGGGTTTTGTGTACATGCAGCCTAGTGTGTTGGATGACAGAGAAGCAAAACAGCGTCCTAACGGCACAGAGACCCAACAGAGCCATGTTCAAGTGGCCTTAATGGTATGCAACACGCAGAGAAGTGGCTGCTGCCTGAGTGTGGCTCTTCAAGGTAAACATCACTCGAAACACATCTTAGGAGCTGCCTCGCACATTTAGGAAGGAGTGGCCCTGTTGTGGACGGGGTTTCGCTGACCTGTCACCTGATCCCCTGGGTCCCCCCATGATAGCATGAGTGCAGTCTCCATGGAGGGCGTGGTGGCCAAGCACAAATCAGCCAAGTTCTGATTTTTCAAAAAGTGAGCTCGTCTTGATATTCTTGGTAATATCAACTCTCAAACCTCTCCTTGGATCGCCCACCCAATATTTATTTTGGGAACAGCTTAAATCAAGAGAAAAGCTATTTATTTAATAAGTTAAACAAAAGCTGTTGCAGGNGGGAGAGAGCCTGCAGATGGGAAACCTGTAAGTGAAGGCGCAGAGGCAGGAGAACACAAGGAGTGTCCAGGGGAACAAGAAGGGACACCAGGACCTATGACACCAGGGAAGCAAACACTGCCCCTGCATTTCCGGTGTGCTCGTCCTGAGGTCAGATAATGGGCTGTTCTTGAAAGTACAGACACAAGGGTGTTTGTCTCTAACCATGAGTAACTGGAGAAGATGGCACTGGGGATTATTAAATATCGTAAAGACTTCATGGGACAAACCACACCTCCCACACCATAAAGAAGGCTGAGTGCTGAAGATGCTTTCAAACTCTGGTGTTGGAGAGTCCCTTAGAGATTAAGGAGATCAAACCAGTCAACCTAAAGGAAATCAACCCTGAATATTCACTGGAAGGACTGATGCTGAAGTTGAAGCTCCACTACTTTGGCCACCTGATGCAAAGGACCAACTCATTGCAAAAGACCTCGATGCTGGGAAAGATCGAGGGCAGGAGGAAAAGAGTGACAGAGGATGAGATGGTTGGATGGANCAACCTAAAGGAAATCAACCCTGAATATTCACTGGAAGGACTGATGCTGAAGTTGAAGCTCCACTACTTTGGCCACCTGATGCAAAGGACCAACTCATTGCAAAAGACCTCGATGCTGGGAAAGATCGAGGGCAGGAGGAAAAGAGTGACAGAGGATGAGATGGTTGGATGGAATCACTGACTCAGTGGACATGATGAGTTTGAGCAAACTCTGGGAGACAGTGAAGGACAGGGAAGCCTGGTATGCGGCAGTCCCTGGAGTCACAAAGAGTCGGATAAGACTGAGCAACCAAACAGCAACATCGGGGCCATACACTGTAAAGGCCTGACACACGGGCCTCAGAAGGAGGCCTTCGCGTCCTGTGGCGATGCCACTGAGAGTGTGAAGTGAGAAAGGAAGTGAGCCACACAGCCTCAGGGGACAGAGCCCAGGACATGACAGATGATGCCACGGTTTCTGTCACGTTAGCAAAGCTTTTCCACTTGTTCAATGTTTCTTCCTTCCCAGATGTTGTGTGTGTAGGCGGGGGAAGCCAACCACACTCACCGGGCCCTAAAGACTTGGTCCTTAGTAACATGGGTTTTGTGTACATGCAGCCTAGTGTGTTGGATGACAGAGAAGCAAAACAGCGTCCTAACGGCACAGAGACCCAACAGAGCCATGTTCAAGTGGCCTTAATGGTATGCAACACGCAGAGAAGTGGCTGCTGCCTGAGTGTGGCTCTTCAAGGTAAACATCACTCGAAACACATCTTAGGAGCTGCCTCGCACATTTAGGAAGGAGTGGCCCTGTTGTGGACGGGGTTTCGCTGACCTGTCACCTGATCCCCTGGGTCCCCCCATGATAGCATGAGTGCAGTCTCCATGGAGGGCGTGGTGGCCAAGCACAAATCAGCCAAGTTCTGATTTTTCAAAAAGTGAGCTCGTCTTGATATTCTTGGTAATATCAACTCTCAAACCTCTCCTTGGATCGCCCACCCAATATTTATTTTGGGAACAGCTTAAATCAAGAGAAAAGCTATTTTTTAATAAGTTAAACAAAAGCTGTTGCAGGGATTCCTCGTGAGTGGGAGGCTGGATGGGGTGATTTCTCAAGTCCTTGCCAACACCATGGCTCTAGGATTCAATTCCGCCTTCCTTCTGATCACATGCAATTAACAGGCAGAGGGGACTCAGAGCAATGGAAGACCATGCACTAGCGTGAAGGGCCCTTATGGCCATGAAGGAATGCACGAGGATCAGAGAGCATCCCTGGGGATGAGGGTCCTCGGCCGGAGCCACGGTCTGTGAGCCAGTGGCTGAACTCCAGGTGCCAACAAGGTGCAGAGTCAGCGTCAGTTGTCAGTAACCACACTTAGTCAAGGGAGCACCGTCACAGTAAACGCAGACCAGGGAAACAGCGGGCAGAAGTACCGAGAAGGCAAACAAAGCAAGAGCTGGTGAAGCAAGTGGTGATAGATAAGCAGACATCGATCGGGAAGGTGTATCATGAGTTAAGCCGTTAGCTGCAGTGGCCGGTCCTGGGTTCCTGGAGATGCAGGAAGGAGGGGCCGGCAGTACCGTCTGCCTCCCTCTGTAGCTGCTGTTCATCCCCCGCTGCAAGGCCTTTGCTTTGGTTTGCTTTTTTATTTTTATTTTTGGCTGGGCTGGGTCTCCCTTGTGGCATGCAGGGTCTTTTCTTGCAGCCTGCAGTCTTCTCTTCCTCTGCACAGGTTCAGTTGCCCTGAGGTGTGTGGGACCCTAGTTCCCCAACTAGGGATCGAACCTACATTGGAAGGCGGATTCTTTTTTTTTTTTTTGGAAGGTGGATTCTTTACCACCGTACCACCAGGGAAGTCCCTCCTTCTTCCTTTTAAAGCAGTGTTGGCCACCCTATGCCCTATCTGATCGGTGGGCTCCCCTTCTCCTCAGACCTTCTGCTACTGCCCATGTAACTCACTCGTCCAACTTAAGATGTGTGATTAGATCTGTAGTTTAGAAACATAACTATTAATTACTTGTGACTATGATCTACCTCATGCAAAGAGTTGACTCATTGGAAAAGACTTTGATGCTGGGAGGGATTGGGGGCAGGAGGAGAAGGGGACGACAGAGGATGAGATGGCTGGATGGCATCACCAACTTGATGGACGTGAGTTTGGGTAAACTTCGGGAGTTGGTGATGGACAGGGAGACCTGGAGTGCTGTGATTCATGGGCTCACAAAGAGTTGGACACGACTGAGTGACTGAACTGAACTGGACTGATGATTTGAAAGAGCACTCTTCTGCCAGGCCCCCGGAGAACCAGTCAGAGCTGAGAAGGCCAGGAGGAGGGAGTCCGGAGCCCAGCACATCATTTCAGGTGGGTGGGAAGCCTCACCGGGCGCCCCCAGCCACTAGGAACACTGCTCTTGTAGCAGCACAACCTCCTTCTGTGCAGATCCACTGGCCTTCTCAGTCCCATCCTTAGCCACCCCCCACTCTCTCTCTCTAAAGTTTTATTAGTTTCGTTTTTGGCTGCTTTTCGAGGGCTATTTCTCTAGTTGTGGTGAGCGGGGGGCTACTCTTCGTTGTGGTGTGTGAGCTTCCTGTTGCGGGGGCTTCTCTTGCTGTGGAGCACAGGCCCTAGGGGCTTCAGCAGCTGCTCTTTTGGGCTCTAGAGCGCAGGCTCTGTAGTGGTGGCACACGGGCTTAGCTGCTCTGCAGCATGTGGGATCTTCCTGGACCAGGGACCGAACCTCTGTCCCCTGCATTGGCAGGTGGATCCTTATCCACTGCGCCACAAGGGGAGATCCTCCCCTCTCTCTGATAGCAGATGATTTTCAACTTATTCTTTTTTGGGGGGAGCTGCACTGTGTCTTCATTGTGGTGCTCAGACTTAGCGAGCAGATTCAGTAGTTGTAGCTTATTTTGCCCTGAGGCATGTGGAATCTTAGTTCCCCAAGCAGGAATCGAACCCACCTCTCGCAAACTGGAAGGCAGATTCTTAACCACTGGACCACTTTCAAAATCCATTCAGATGTGTAACTGTGTTTCACTGGCTCTCCACTGGTTTCTCCTGTCATTCTTGTCTTTCCTTTCTGCCTCCTCTTCCTTACTCTGGACCCCCATCCCCCAGTGGCACTTGTTCACTATGGTTCACTGTCCAGCATCAGCCATCAGACATCAGTCCCTACCCCTCCACACTAGGCTCATAGTCTCAAAGATGGAAGTATTTTTACTTGGGTGCCCCAAATGGAACTATCGCCTTCCCCTTTCGAAATGGGGTTCCTTTCCCATACCACCCCATTTTATCCCAGTGGAACCATTATTTTTCATCTTCAGAATTAGGGCCCTCAGGTTATATCTGCCCATGGCATCTTCCCTGAAATCCCGTTTCTGCTTTGTTTCGCAGTCACCTTTTCCTCTTCCTTCTCGGTGCCGTGACTCCCCGGGGCTTAACCCAGATTCCTGACAGAGTCTCCTGGCTGGTTTCTCTGCCTCCGATCCTTCTCCCTTCCAGTCCTAAGACGCTGCCAGGCTTGTTTTCCCAGAACAGCTTTCATCATACCAACTTCCTTCCTCCAATTTGCTACCCCATGCAATCCAAGTTCTAATTGCCTCCCAGCCCCTGAGCAGCCGTTCCCATCTTTTTATCCCATCCTGTTTCTGTTTAATAACTTCTCTCAAGCCAGTATCTTCCCTTCTTACTCCTTACGTTTCTGTGTGTCATCTGCACCTGAAGCGCCTTCTCCATCTCCTATTCAAATCGTAAACGTCTTCAGAGTCCAGCTCGACGCTCTTTATTAGCCTCACCCAGGCTCTTCCCCACCAGGAGCCCCAGACTGCTCTCCGTGCCCCCTTGCTCACCGCCTCTCACAGGAGGCATCACACGAGCCTGGAGACTTCTCTGTTAGATACCGTCTGTTTTTGCCTTTGCAGGTCACGATCCTGCTGTTTATACAGACTCGGGATGATCCCAGTGTTCCATTAAGACCTCATCTACTCAGTTCTTCACTTTACTAGTCCAAACTCTTCAGCCTGACCTCTGTGGAGCTTGTGGACCTCACCTTTAGCTCCTCATCTCTAGACTGGACAGTTCCTGCACATTCTGCCTCCACCCAAACGACCCCTGACCCCAGAAGGCCCTGCTTGCTAGCTCTGTTTTTTTTTATTGTGGTAAAGTCACATAATATGAAAGGTGCTATTTTAACCGTACAGTGCAGAACACTAAGTATGCTCACACTGTTGTGCAAGTCTCACTGTGATCTGTCTCCTGAATCTTGCGCCTTCCTAAACTGAAACTCTGTCCCCATTAAACATGAACTCCCCATTTCCGCTCCCAGTCCCTTGGTCTCTGGTTATGCACTCCTATCTCTGCCCAACATTCAGTTCTAGTTCTTCGCCCAGAGACTTTATTGGTGCATTCCAGAACTCTCTTCTTTCCCTTCATTCACCTTCATTAAGGCTAATTCTTTCTAGGTGTAGCAGTTTGATCCTTCCTGTTAAGCTTCTTGATGAAAGACCATGGCATCTTCTTTTCCTGGACACCCATGCCTCTGCCTCTAGTCTTAGATATTAGGTGCTTACTGAAATACAACTTGTCTTATTTTGCCTCACACCATGCACCTGGCCACCATTCTTCCAGACTTCCTTTAAAAGTTCTGGATTAGGGATCAGGAGACCTGGGTTCTACACCTGCTCCTGGTTAAGTGTCTTAACTGTTATGAGCCTAAGTTTTCTCAACTCTAAGATGGTAAGAATAATTCCTACCTGGTCACCTTATATATTGGGGTAAAGATCAACAGAGTGCCAATACATAAGAAAGACTATTAAGTCAGAGCTTAATTCTCTCACTCAGTTATTCAATGTATGTTACAGATATGACAAAGCTATCAAGGGACAATGAGACAAGAATTTTCAACCTCACTGAATTATTTTCATGGAACAATTTACATGAGAAATGGGGAGGCAAAGTCAAAATTTTCTTCATAGAAACCATCTCAGTGCCAACACTACTGGAACCGGACACTAGAAGTTTTGATGGGGGAGAGCCTTTGGAAGCATAGATTTGATTTATTAACAAGAGAATTCATCCTGGGTAAAGAGGTGGGGGGTGGAACTGGAGTTCTGGTGGGTACCTCAAAGTTGGGAGATGCTTCAAAGGCAGCTAAGACCTTGGTCTGTATATCCCCAACCCCAAATGCCCCCTAGTCCAGCTGCTACTGCAGTCTTCTTCAGGCAGAACCCTGGCAAGTTGCTAAAATACTTAATGATTTTGTATCAGAAGGTCAGGCATTGCCAGTCTTTCTTAAGGAGGGTTCTCCTCCTGAAGCACAGGANCCTTCTTACTCCTTACGTTTCTGTGTGTCATCTGCACCTGAAGCGCCTTCTCCATCTCCTATTCAAATCGTGAACATCTTCAGAGTCCAGCTCGACGCTCTTTATTAGCCTCACCCAGGCTCTTCCCCACCAGGAGCCCCAGACTGCTCTCCGTGCCCCCTTGCTCACCGGCTCTCACAGGAGGCATCACACGAGCCTGGAGACTTCTCTGTTAGATACCGTCTACTTTTGCCTTTGCAGGTCACGATCCTGCTGTTTATACAGACTCGGGATGACCCGTGTTCCATTAAGACCTCATCTACTCAGTTCTTCACTTCTAGTCCAAACTCTTCAGCCTGACCTCTGTGGAGCTTGTGGACCTCACCTTTAGCTCCTCATCTCTAGACTGGACAGTTCCTGCACATTCTGCCTCCACCCAAACGACCCCTGGCCAGAAGGCTCTGCTTGCTAGCTCTGTTTTTTTTATCATGGTAAAGTCACATAATATGAAAGGTGCTATTTTAACCGTACAGTGCAGAGCACTAAGTATGCTCACACTGTTGTGCAAGTCTCACTGTGATCTGTCTCCTGAATCTTGCACCTTCCTAAACTGAAACTCTGTCCCCATTAAGCCAGAAGGCTCTGCTTGCTAGCTCTGTTTTTTTTATCATGGTAAAGTCACATAATATGAAAGGTGCTATTTTAACCGTACAGTGCAGAGCACTAAGTATGCTCACACTGTTGTGCAAGTCTCACTGTGATCTGTCTCCTGAATCTTGCACCTTCCTAAACTGAAACTCTGTCCCCATTAAACACAAACTCCCCATTTCCGCTCCCAGTCCCTCGGTCTCTGGTTATGCAGTCCTATCTCTGCCCAACATTCAGTTCTAGTTCTTCCCCCAGAGACTTTATTGGTGCATTCCAGAACTCTCTTCTTTCCCTTCACTCACCTTCATTAAGGCTAATTCTTTCTAGGTGTAGCAGTTTGATCCTTCCTATTAAGCTTCTTGATGAAAGAACATGGCATCTTCTTTTCCTGGACACCCATGCCTCTGCCCCTAGTCTTAGATATTAGGTGCTTACTGAAACACAGCTTGTCTTATTTTGCCTCACACCATGCACCTGGCCACCATTCTTCCAGACTTCCTTTAAAAGTTCTGGATTAGAGATCAGGAGACCTGGGTTCTACACCTGCTCCTGGTTAAGTCTCTTAACTGTTATGAGCCTAAGTTTTCTCAACTCTAAGATGGTAAGAATAATTCCTACCTGGTCACCTTATATATTGGGGTAAAGATCAACAGAGTACCAATACACAAGAAAGACTATTAAGTCAGAGCTTAATTCTCTCACTCAATTATTCAATGTATGTTACAGATATGACAAAGCTATCAAGGGACAATGAGACAAGAATATTCAACCCCACTGAATTATTTTCATGGAACAATTTACAAGAGAAATGGGGAGGCAAAGTCAAAATTTTCTTCATAGAAACTATCTCAGTGCCAACACTACTGGAACTGGACACTAGAAGTTTTGATGGGGGAGAGCCTTTGGAAGCATAGATTTGATTTATTAACAAGAGAATTCATCCTGGGTAAAGAGGTGGGGGGTGGAACTGGAGTTCTGGTGGGTACCTCAAAGTTGGGAGATGCTTCAAAGGCAGCTAAGACCTTGGTCTGTATATCCCCAACCCCAAATGCCCCCTAGTCCAGCTGCTACTGCAGTCTTCTTCAGGCAGAACCCTGGCAAGTTGCTAAAATACTTAATGATTTTGTATCAGAAGGTCAGGCATTGCCAGTCTTTCTTAAGGAGGGTTCTCCTCCTGAAGCACAGGAAACAGAAAATGGCCTGAGTCATTGTCATCTTTCTAGGCAGCACCCCAGGTATCCAGGGGAGAAGCTGACTTTTTTCCCCCAGATTGTCCTTTTGTGTTTTTACTTTTTCAAACTGGAGTATAATTGCTTTACACTGGTGTGTTGGCCTCTGCTGCAGAAACTGCCAATCAGCCAGGTGTGCTGTGCTGTGTGCTGAGCTGCTCAGTTGTGTCCAGCCCTTTGCGACCCATGGGCTGTATGTGGCCCGCCAGGCTCCTCTGTCCATGGGGGTTCTCCAGCCAAGAATACTAGAGTGGGTTGCCATGCCGTCCTCCAGGGGATCTTCCCAACCCAGGGATCGAACCCAGGTCTCTCACATTGCAGGAGGGTTCTTCACCAGCTGAGCCACCAGGGAAGCCCTAAGACTATACCCCCCTCCCCCTGCCAATCCCACCCCTCTGGGCCGTCACAGAGCACCGAGCTGCGCTCCCTGTGCTGTGCGGCAGCCCCCCTCCAGCTCCCCCTTTTACACATGGCAGTGTGCATAGGTCAACGGTGTTCTCAGTCCTTACCCCGTCCCCGTCCCCCGGCGTCTCCAAGTCCATTCTGTACATCTGTGTGTCTGAGCCGTCACAGAGCACCGAGCTGCGCTCCCTGTGCTGTGCGGCAGCCCCCCTCCAGCTCCCCCTTTTACACATGGCAGTGTGCATAGGTCAACGGTGTTCTCAGTCCTTACCCCGTCCCCGTCCCCCGGCGTCTCCAAGTCCATTCTGTACATCTGTGTGTCTGTAACTGCGTCTCTAGTCCTGCCCTGCAAATAGGCTCATTAGTACCATTTTTCTAGACTTCACAGATATGGAGCTGGCTCTTTACATACAGTCTAGGGCAGGAGGGCTTCATTTCCCTGAAGCTCTGACTGTAGAAGGTGAGATGCTGACTAGCAGATGTATTTCTCAGTGAGGCCATTTCTCAGACAGCATGTGGCCAACCAAAACCAACACGGCCACTATTTTTCTGCTGCCAGAAGGGGCAAGGGGCTTAGAGAAGCCCCAGCCTGCGGGCTCTGCAGAGCTCCAACCCCAGGCTGGGGCTGTGTTAAGGCTAGAGTGAGGTTGCTCCCTGGCCTCCGGGGGTCCTGGGACAGGCCTGTGGTTAATATCATCATCAGGTCACCGCCTCCTGTCATCCTACAGCTTCTGCAGTAGGANGCTTAGAGAAGCCCCAGCCTGCGGGCTCTGCAGAGCTCCAACCCCAGGCTGGGGCTGTGTTAAGGCTAGAGTGAGGTTGCTCCCTGGCCTCCGGGGGTCCTGGGACAGGCCTGTGGTTAATATCATCATCAGGTCACCGCCTCCTGTCATCCTACAGCTTCTGCAGTAGGACCCGTTTCCTCTTTACTCCCTGCCCTTGGCCTAAACCTTGCTAAGGATGTGTCCCTAGCCTGGGACCCGGTGGTGCTACAGCTGCATTCTCTTTCCTGTCCTTTCTTCCTGTCTCACCTTTATGCCTTTATTCAGGTCTAGCAGACCCTTCTTCACACTCTAATCTCCATACGAGGACAGAGCTCATCTTTACTGGGTTTCCTGCTAAGCTGCTTCAGTCGTGTCCAACTCTTTGTGACCCCATGGACCATAACCCGCCAGACTCCTCTGTCCATGGGATTCTCCAGACAAGAATATTGGAATACTTCTCCAGGGGATCTTCCCAACCCAGGGATCAAACTCACATCCCTTAAATCTCCTGCATTGGCAGGCAGTTTCTTTAACACTGGTGCCACTAGGTTTAGTCACTTCTAAAACAGACCTCTTTATAGCTTCACAACACATTACTGCATGTTAAAAACAACTGGATATTGAGGTTCAGACTAGCTTGCTCTATGGCTCAAAAATCACCTTTGGATAGGTTTATTTGGCAAGAAAACTTTTTATCAAATACAGACTGTTCACTGGCTGGCAATGTGAACTTTCCTGGAAAAGCTGTTCCCCCAGGTCAGTTCAGTTGCTCAGTCATGTCCGACTCTTTGCAACCCCATGGACTGCAGCACGCCAGGCTTCCCTGTCTATCACCAATTCCTGGAGCTTAATCAAACTCATGTCCATTGAGTCGATGATGCCATCCAACCATCTCATCCTCTACCATCCCCTTCTCCTCCTGCCTTCAATCTTTCCCAGCATCAGGGTCTTTTCCAAGGAGTCAGTTCTTCACATCAGGTTGCCAAAGTATTGGAGTTTCAGCTTCAGTATCCGTCCTGCCAATGAATATTCAGGGTTGATATCTCCTTTCGGATGGACTGGTTGGATCTCCTTGTAGTCCAAGGGACTCTCAAGAGTCTTCTCCAACACCACAATTCCAATGCATCAATTCTTTGGCATTCAGCTTTCTTTATAGTCCAGCTCTCACATCCACACATGACTACTGGAAAAACCATAGCTTTGACTAGATGGACTCTTCCCCCAGGTACAGCCTACCTATTCCTGGGTGCTACTGTCTCTCTCCTGGGGAACGGGGAGAAAGCAGCACTAGGGAAAACAGAAAAGCCTTTGGGGTTTCAAGTGGGATATAGTAGACATATGAGAAAAGTAAAAACAATCAATTTCTTGACTAAGAACTTCAGAACAAACTCAGATAGTATTTGCGTGACCACAGTTGACTGCTGTCTTGTCTACCACAGGATATTTGCTTTTCCCTTATACCTGACTCAGGCTTTCTTCAAATCCTCTCTGTAAAAAGAAGTGTGAGAGAGAAACAATAGGATGAAAATCATTGTTTACTCTCTGCCCACGAACCACAGGCACGGAGGCTGATCTGAGATCTGCTGTGGGCCATATGGCCTGCACGGGGGGCTTCGCTCTTATACCTGTGAGTGTTCTCCGCAGCCCACGTGTTTCCAAACCCTGTTTCAATGGCTGAACTCATCTGTGACTCACAGTTCTTTCGGCTGGTGCTGAGAACAGAGCAGGGCTGCCTCTTGCTCAGGGCTAGCCCGTCGAGATACTGAACAAGGAAAGAATTATTCCAAGACACAGAAGGTTTCTGAGTTTCCCTGGCAGATCCAGTGACAGAGAAACTCCCAGGCCTCAGATCTTGGCAGGAGATTGGAAGTGCTTTGAGCACCAACAATGGAAGCTGCACATAATGGAGGAAAAGAAAATCTGAAAAGTCCAAAGAACGTAAACATGGATGTTCCATTCTCCAATCTGCTATCTCACATTCCAGAAGCTCACAGCTTCCAACAGACACTCTTTATTCTGGACAATCCCGGTGGTGTGCTGGCCTGCTGACGCTGGGTGGGGGTGGAGCAGGTCATCTATAATATTTGTGGGCATCTGTGGTATAAATGAGGGCGTCCCAGGGGGTGCTAGTGGTAAAGAACCCGCTTGCCAATGCAGAGACTTAAGAGACGTAGGTTCGATCCCTGGGCCAGGAAGATCCTCTGGAGGAGGGCATGGCAACCTGCTCCAGTATTCTTGCCTGGAGAATGCCATGGACAGAGGAGCCTGGCGGGCTGCAGTCCACAGGTCACAAAGAGTCAGACACGACTAAAGCAACTTAGCATGTACAATGCTGTTTATATGCATTAGGGACCAAATGAACTTTAAATAATAACTTCAGGTAAAACTGGGCTCTTGAGACATTTGAAAAAAACAGACACACAGAAAAGATGTAAAAGCTAAATTCAGTTAGACTCTGGGGTACAGTTTAACCTTGACAGACCAGCACTTTCCACATTCCAACCTGGAAACTAGAGACAGCAACTGATAAGAAGCACCTAGCCCAGAGACCCGGAGAAGGCAATGGCACCCCACTCCAGTACTCTTGCCTGGAAAATCCCATGGATGGAGGACCTTGGTGGGCTGCAGTCCACGGGGTCATTAAGAGTCGGACACGACTGAGCGACTTCACTTTCACTTTTCACTTTCATTCATTGGAGAAGGAAATGGCAACCCACTCCAGTGTTCTTGCCTGGAGAATCCCAGGGACGGAGGAGCCTGGTGGGCTGCCGTCTATGGGGTCGCACAGAGTCGGACACCACTGAAGCGACTTAGCAGCAGCAGCAGCAGCAGCAGCCCAGAGACCTCCTCAACTCTGTCTCCAGAGTTCCTTCAGGCTCACCTGTGTTCTGAGAGGCTATGGTCCAGCAACTGTCAGCAACAGGCTGAAGGGGTGCCTGGGTNAGAGACAGGTCTATGGGGTCGCACAGAGTCGGACACCACTGAAGCGACTTAGCAGCAGCAGCAGCAGCAGCAGCCCAGAGACCTCCTCAACTCTGTCTCCAGAGTTCCTTCAGGCTCACCTGTGTTCTGAGAGGCTATGGTCCAGCAACTGTCAGCAACAGGCTGAAGGGGTGCCTGGGCGTGCCACGGAGCGGCGGCTCCTGCAGGGACCCTCTGTCCTCACACCTGACCCCTCGCTGCGCTCCCACCACCCTCCACCAGCCACGCCTCTACACCCAGGCTTCTGACGGAAAAAAACCCTCACCGGGGTCGTACTGCGTTCGTCTTCCCTTTCCCCTTGTCATCTGCTTTGTTCTCATCCTCCTTTCTCAACTACTCCAATAAGCTCATCCCCATGAAAACTCTCTCCCTCATCTCACCATGTGGCCTCTGTCCATACCGCTGTTAGAACACTCTCTGTGGAGGACGCAGATGTCCCCTCGGGTGGCCGTGAGGTGGGTCTGAGACCACACTGCGGCCCTGTCTCTCCGCTGGCTCTTTCCCCCTCTCCACCACTGACTTAGTCCTCCCCCTGACTTTCTTTAGTAGTTTTGTCTATTTTTGGTTGTCCTGGGCCTCCGTTGCTACGCACAGCCTTTCTCGAGCTGTGAAGCACAGGTCGCTCACTGTGTGGTGACCTCTTTTGTAGAGCACGGGCGTCAGCAGTTGTGGCACATGGGCTGGGTGGCCTCGCGGCATGTGGGATCTTCCCAGACCAGGGATTGAACCCGTGGCTCCTGCATCGGTAGATGGATTCAATACCACTGAGCCACCAGGGAAGCCCCTCCCCTTGACTTTCAACTGGGTCGTCCTCCTGCATGTGCACTCATCTGAAGAACACAAAACGGACAAGTCTGATCTCTGGCCCTAACTGCTCCCGAATTCTATACCTTAACTGTCCAGATAAACATCCCACTGATACTGGAGAGTGACAGCACAGCCAACAAGCAGCCTGGAATCCCTCTTCCGTCTTATTATAGGCACTCTGTCCCCAGCCTGTCATCGACACCCGCACAACAACAGTTTCCAAATGCTTAGAATTCCTTTCCCTTGGTTACCCTTCCTTCTTCTTATCTCGCATTCAGTACTTTATGAAACCCAGAAGATTCCTTTTCTGTAACAGATCTGACTTTTGTCTTCCCCATTTTCTCAGCAGATGCCCCAGTGATACAGGCACTGACCCAGCTCTCCTGGGTGGACTCCTGTCTTCAGCCCCTTGGCCATATTCACCAATCAATCTGTCCCCTAGTCATAATTTTTATTCCATTACCCGCTTTCCAGAAATTGACAACTGCTCTTTATTCTCACTCCCTTACCAAATTCATCCCTTTTTAAAACTGGTACCTGGTACTTGACTTTCTCTTACACGCATAGTCACTCCAGCTGGGACACCCAGGCCTCAGCTAGTCTAAGCCTGCTACTCACTTGAGGATCACCCAGAACTGGGGGTTCAGTGCAAATATTTATGGCGTGACCAGTCCATCTTGAACTTTGGGAATGTTCTCCAGTTGTTCTGTGTCCAACTAGACTGTGAGCTCTTTAAAATCAGTCAAGTCAGGAAGCAGAACCTTTTAAACCAAAAACATGCTGATGCTTGGATGCTGGTTTCAACATTGCAGCAACTTAATATTCTGTGCTGATGGGCAGTGACCATTAGCAGCCAGAAGTCAGCTTCTATGAGGGCCAGCAACATTGCACAAGCAAAACTATGATGAACCTGTCTTGAAAGGCAGAAACAGAGACACAGACGGAGTGACAAACATATGGATATCAAGAGGGAATTGGGAGATTGGGATGGACATATATATACTACTGACACTGTATAAAATAGGTAACTAAGGAGAACCTATTGTGCAGCATGGGGAACTCTACTCAATGCTCTGTGGTGGCCTAAATGGGAAGGAAATCCACACAAAGAGGGGATATGTGTACACTTACAGCTGATTCACTTTGCTGTACAACAGAAACCAACACAACATTGTAAAGCAGCTATACTCCAATAAAACTTTTAAAAAGAAGAATATGAAAAAAATACACCTAGAAAAAGACAGAGATGACACGGTGAGAACATCTCTGGAAACTGCAATTTTTCAAAATGATTTATTGGTATAGGTGAAGAGCAAGTATTTCACTCTTTGGGCCTTCCTTCTTTTCATTAAAAAGATCAATATGTGTGTTAGGTAAATCAGAGTTTTAAAGAGGTGGGAATGCCCAGCTGTCTTTAACCTGCAACCCAGCGACCATGAGTTCAGCCTTCTGAGACTCGAGAAGGGGCGCTGGCCAAGGCATGCTCTTGTGAGGCGTGCTCTATGTCACTACGATAACGCAGACATCCAAGGCTCACTCGAACCACTAAAGACCCTCTGGCGCTTCTTAAAAGTCAAAGGTCAGGTGGCCAAATGTCATTTTATGGACTGGCAAATATCATCTTCCTCCTTGAGGTTTTAACTAGACAGATAAGACACTTCAGAAGAAATTGTTCGCCATGTAAACGGCTCTCTGGGAGTTGGTGAGGACGCTTAGGAAGTGCAGGCGTTCTTTGAGGATGCCACCAATGGACGCAGTCATTTGCTAAAGGGCACCAAGAGACACCTTATGGTTGATGGTATAACCTGCAGTCATTCTGGCTGATCCTTTCAATCCCTCCTGGAAGTGCTATAGAACAAAAATATGCTAAGCAATGTATTCAACAACTTTGTAACAATATTTAAAAAAATTAACGTTAAAGAAGTCTAGATTACTAATCTAACACAAAAGCTATTCACTTAAAATTTTTCATATCATTTTAGTCACAGTCCACATACAATTTTGCATTCTTTTGTCTGTAACCCCTCTTGTATACTTTTGATCTTTATACTTATAATACAGACTCCACCTGACTATTAATACTCCATTTTCAAGCTTTTATCCTTCATTGCTCATTTGTCGATTCTGTTGTCTCTGACATTCAATTCTAATATCCAACTGTCCAACAATAGTTGGATAATTACATATATGCTGGTGGCTCAGAGGGTAAAGCGTCTGCCTCCAATGCGGGAGACACAGGTTCGATCCCTGGGTCAGGAAGATCCCTAGAGAAGGAAATGGCAACTCACTCCGGTATTCTGCCTGAAAAATCCCATGGATGGAGAAGCCTGGTAGGCTACGGTCCAGGGGGTCGCAAAGAGTCAGACATGACTAAGTGACTTCACTTTCACTTTTAAAAATCAATTAGTCATAATTTTGAGGAATGAGATGATCAGGTGAAAGGATTTAAAAATATTTATGGCTGCTGTTATAATTGGCTAAGTTGATATTTAGTAGAAGAAAAATCCCATGGATGGAGAAGCCTGGTAGGCTACGGTCCAGGGGGTCGCAAAGAGTCAGACATGACTAAGTGACTTCACTTTCACTTTTAAAAATCAATTAGTCATAATTTTGAGGAATGAGATGATCAGGTGAAAGGATTTAAAAATATTTATGGCTGCTGTTATAATTGGCTAAGTTGATATTTAGTAGAAGTGGCAACCCACTCCAGTGTTCTTGCCTGGAGAATCCCAGGGATGGGGGAGCCTGGTGGGCTGCCGTCTATGGGGTCACACAGAGTCGGACACGACTGAAGTGACTTAGCAGCAGCAGCACTGTACTTGTTGCTCTATGGATACAACTCCCATAGTCAAAGAATTTAAAGTTGAAATTATATGATTGAAAGTTCAGATTTTTTTTCCTTTAAATAAAATATGGACCTCTTCAAACTCCTTTTGCAAATAGTACTTAGTAATCTCTCTCAAATATGTCCCCAAATAACAGGTGAAAAAGCTAAGTGCTAGTGAAAGCACTCCCCAGATGTCTCCATTTGTGTGTGAACAAACATGAACATACAGAGAAATGCATTTTTAAGTCTTGACAGTACACTTAAAGATACTATCCAGCAAATTTTCACTAATTTGGCCATTTTCATGTTCTCAGTTCACAAAGCTGTCTATAATAATAATAGCAGGAGTCCAACCATAAATTATAAGAATGCATTTGGTACTATGAATTTAAATAATTTCCTAGTAAAAGGCCACCATATGTTAAGGTAGTGCTATCCCACTGTGGTAAGAATAAACTCAGCTTTATCTTAACACGTTGTTTTGGTGCTGTTTTGCTATAACTTGTGTTCCACAGAATTCAACATCTTACATATAATTTCTTTCAGCTTATTTTCTTCATTCCTCCAGTTCTTCTGAAAGCAGCCACTATCAACAATTTCTTTTGTATCTTTCCAGAAATTTTTATAATTACTTGTATTTAATTGCTGGTAAAACTATGTGGTTTTCTATGTGATAATTACAATACTTAGATTGCCCCTCCCATGTTATTTTAGTCAGATGTCTTCCCTGTTTGGTTACTTTCATATTGTATAGGTGTCCCTCAGTATCAAGGGGGGTTTGATTCCAAGATCCCCCTGGATACCAAAATCTGCAGATGCTTAAGTCCCATGTATAAAGTGGTGTAGTTTTTTCCTGTAACCTACACACATCCTCCTGAATACTTTAAATCATCTCTAGTTTACCTATAATGCCTAATACAATGTAAATACAAATAGTTGTAAATATCAATATAATGTAAATACTATGTAAATAGCTGCTACTGAATGGCAAATTCAAGTTTTGCTTTCTGGAATTTTTTTTTTTTTCCAAATACTTTTGGTCTGTGATTGGTTGAATCTGTGAACGTGGAACCCAGGGATACAGAGGGCTGACTGACTTTTATAAAAGTCTCTTAAAAATTAATAAAACAAAAAAAATTGTGTAGGCATTTTTCTACTTTCTGATATCACCTTTTTTTTTTTTAGGGCTGCCGTCTATGGGGTCACACAGAGTCGGACACGACTGAAGTGACTTAGCAGCAGCAGCACTGTACAAACATAGAGTTTCAAATTCAATTTTATGATTTTGATCTACCTCTTGCATTAAGTCACTGCTGCAGGATCCTAAAAGAGTGACTGCCATTTCAGAAATGGCATTGACTTGTTGGTTTTTATTATAAGAAAACCAATAACAACGGGGAAGCGCTTACCAAAAAAGCCACAGTCCCTGGAGAAAGTTTGTACGTTTGTACAATATACAAAAACATAGTGGTTAATTTCCTTTACACATAGAACAGTCTGGTTTTATATGTAATAAACAGTGAATACATTCTATTTCACCTGGGTTATCTTTTAGGTAAGAGGGAAGAGAGCATTTATGATTAAATAAATTAAAATTATATCATATTTGAGTCAATTAAAATCAACAATATCTTATGCAACAATAGTCAGATAACTTACTATGAACCAAGTAAGTCTGATTAATGCTACCTGTTGTGGGAACCAGATATGATTTACTTTTAACTGGGTGTCTGGTGAGATATCACTCACCTGCTTTGTCAAGTTGATTTCTTCTAGATTGACTTAGAAGCAATTAACAAATGAAATCAATTCTGTTAGAATTTAATGCCATTATTTTTGTGACTAAAATTACAAATGTTATTCAGATTTTCTGGGATTGTCTGGCTAATGCTAAAATTACACATTTGATTGGATATTAGCTGTTCTATTTAGCTGATACAGAATCCAGCTCTGAATTCAAGTGGTTAATGGAGAAGTAAAAAACAACTGATGACTGTCTTTTATTCCTCTAAATGTAACTATTTACGCTGATTGATTTTTGTCTATATGCCTTTTAACTTTCAAGATATTTTGCAAATAATCAACCACAGAAGAATTTAAGTGGCAGGATCAACTTAACCTTTGCTTTCTAATGTGAGGTGTAGAATTTACAGAAGGTTCAATTCAATTTTCTCAGCAAAAACAAGACCAAGAACATGGCCTTAACATTCCTTCCTTGGGGTTAATTAATCCCTTTAGATAACAATTACATTCAAAAGTGGAGGGTTTATTAGTCTGGGTAGGGAGTGAGCTTTCTTGAAGAATCTCTCCTCCTCCTAAGGAGGTCACAGTCTATCCCCTAGGCCAGTGGGTCACTGTGTACTCAGCTTGCTCTTAAGTCATTTAAAAGGATAAGCCATAAACAGCAGCGGTGATCTCTCATTTTGAGGAGCTGGTGGTCTGGCAGGGGAGATAGCTACATGAATAGAAACAGAGGTCACATGAATAAGGGCTTCCCAGGTGGTGCTAGTGGTAAAGAACCTGCCTGCCAACGCAGGAGACATTAAGAGACGCAGGTTCAATCCCCGGGCTGGGACAATCCCCTGGCAACCTATTCCAGTGTTCTTGCCTGGAGAATCCCATGGACAGAGGAGCCTGGTGGGCTACAGTTCACAGAGTGGCACAGGGTCAGACACAACTGAAGCGACTTGGCACGCCTGCAACGTTAATAAACAGTTTTTCTCCTGCAGACTGAGAGAAAGATCTTAAAAGCTTCTTAAATTCAGTTTTTCAAGACTCATTTGTGAATGAGAAAACACAGCTGTAAAAGGTCCTTATAAATTGTCTGATGAGTACTGTTCTTACAGAGATTCCATCTGGCGAATGGAGAGATGACCCTGAAACCACATCAACACAGTGGGAAACTCCTGGGTCTCACCAACTTGTTCCACGAGCAACAGTACTGCCACAGTCACCAAAACCTTAAGCACTGAAGCAGAAAATCCTCGGATAATCAGAAAGATTGTATCTCACAAAAGGCTTCAATAATGATTGTGCGACTACATCAACTGTGATGGGAAAGAGTCTCCACACAGTAGAAATGGGTTAGTGTGGCTTTTAGAGGAAATGGATTAAACATAAAGAGCTATTGATGGCAGTCATATGGCAATGAGGTCAACACAACAGCCAGGCACAGGCATACCCACGGCTGAATCTGAAACTGGAATAATTAAGCTTTATTTACTTCCTGTCAGGCCCATCATTTTAATCTTATATTTATGGAGGTTCTAAGAGCAAAATGTGCACCAATAACAGGTAAGTGTAGCTCTTTACTGTGCTTTGTGTTCAGTCCCTCAGTCATGTCTCTTTGTGATCTCTTTGCGACCCCACTGACTGTAGCCCGCTAGGCTCCCCTGTCCACGGAATTTTCCAGGCAAGGATACTGGAGTGGGTTGCCATCTCCTTCTCCAGGGGATCTTCTTGACTCAGGGCTCAAACTCATGTCTCCTGTGTCTTCAGGACTGGCAGGCAGAGTCTTTACCATTGCACCCCCTAAAAGCCCTAGTTCTTTACTAGCTCTACTGAAAGATTTGGTTTGAATTGTTCTCAAACTGCTTTCGGACACTGGGCAGGTGAGAACTTAGTTCAGTTCAGTCGCTCAGTCGTGTCCGATTCTTTGCGACCCCATGAATCGCAGCACGGCAGGCCTCCCTGTCCATCACCATCTCCCAGAGTTCACTCAGACTCATGTCCCGAACTTAGAGTAGAGGCTAAACATTTTCATCTCATTACAGGTCGGAGAGTCCACCTGAGAAGACGCAGAAGTCACAAAGAAGCGGTTCTCCCGGCACTGGGCAAGCTGCTCTTCATTTCGCACAACTGATGAAGGGGTGGCAGAGTTAAAGGGTCCTCCCAGGGCCTGTACCGTCATTAAGATTCTGGACTGTTACATGGCAGGAGTGACATGACTTAATTACTGATCATTCCCGTAATCGGCAGTGAAGGGAGTGCAGTGGGGGTGCGGTTGCACCTCTTATCCTGATACTCAAACTGGATTGTTTTCAACCAAGTTTAAACATCTTTTAAGTTTTTTTTTTTTCACATCTTCTAGTTTTAATTACAACTTGAAAAGTAACACTCTTAAAACCCACAATTTGAAATAGTGAACCCAAAGGAGTAATTTGCAACAGAAAGAACATTAAGAAATTTTTATAATACTTGAAAACACAGTATTACAACTGGAATTCGGTGACGTGAAACTGGCATGTCAAACACAACAGAAGATTACAAGAGTAAAGGTAGAATAATTAAAAGAAACAGTAATTATACCAAAGACAGGTTTATAGAAAACCACACTGGTTAACTTTGTATTTATAGACTTCAAAAGAACTGTGAACGTGACATTTTCTCTAATATTGTGATTGCTCTGTACCCAGCTTTATGCCAGTCTCTATAAAGACTGCTGAATACAGATCAGAAAATCAAAGTCGATTAAGAACTATTTCTATGATCTGTGCACCCAAACAGACTGGACTCCCTTACAGTGCTTTCAATTCTGAGTAAAGTTCTAACGCAGGGACTACAGTGCATCTATTAGAAACGGGCATTACTAGAGTCTGGGCATTGGGTGCTACAGCTGAGATGGGCAAATTCTTCCCATCTGTTCACTACAGGCAGACCTCGGAGGTTTGGTTCTAGAACACCAAAATAAAGTGAGTCATGTGAGTTTTTGGTTTTCCAGTGTATATGAAAGTTATTTTTATATTATACTATGGTCTACTAAGTGTCTAAAAAAGGGCACATACGTTTATTTAAAAGTATGTTGTTGTTGCTGAAAAATACTAGCCATCATTTGACAAGGCAGGGTTGTCACAAACTTTCAATTTGTAAAAACCACACTATCTGTGAAGTACAATCAATCATGGTATGTTGGTATTTACAGTCTTAGTTGAAAATGACACATTTGTGATTTAATATTATGATACATTGTTCTGCATTTTTATAAAAATATTTTTGTTAATTCTTATAATTTATCTATAGCTCATTTATTCATTCATTCATTCAATTTATCTAGTGACTACAACACATGCTCGGCATTGTTTTAGATCCTAGAGATAGTACAGTGAATAAAATAAACACATGCCCTGCAAACATTGCTGCCCTCATGGAATTTACGTCCTACTTCGTATAATACCTGGAATGCTAATAGAATTGATTAGCTATTGACTTAGTGATTTGAAAATATGTTACATTTAAGTTGGTGTGAGATTATACAATATCTATGATATGGAAGACTAGTCAAATGTATAAGAAAAATTGGGACAGTTTTAAATATGTCATATCAACTAATCATAAACTGACTGTAGAAAGGTCAGTTCAAGTCCTGTCTCTAGAGCATAAGAACTTAAAAAAAAAATTAAAAGTAACATTTTTATTAATTCTGGGGTCAATTAAGGTCATTAAACCAGAATCATGATTTATTTAGTCCAGGTGGGTTGTCCTCTACATGACTATCCCATCTTTAACTCCTATTATATTTAAAGAATGTAAATTTTACTATTCTCAGTCACAGTATGATTTAATATTTTATAATGCATTCAGTATCCTTCTTGCAAAAAAAAAAAATAATGCAAGTTGGAACAAAGCCAAGAAGGCAAAATTACCACCTGCAACAATTAAGACAAATATTTTAACAGCCATAAATCTGTCTAGAACAGAAAGTCCCCGTGGTTAGAACAGTGGTGATTAGAAAAGCAGTGGTTCGAACATTTTAATGAAAATAATAAAATTGTGGGGGGGGAGAGGAGGTATCGGGGGAGAGGATGGCCAGGAACTGATTATTAGAGACCTACAGAGTCACCCCCACCTACTCTGGGGCCCAGGGATGGGCTGAGAACGCGGGGCCTGAAAGGGTGTCAGCTGGGAAGAAAGAGAAGGAGGAGCATGCTGGCTGGCAGCAAACGAGGAGAGCGGCGGCGGGCGCCTGACCTTGACAGTGATGCACTCTGGTTCTCATTCATATTCTGTCAGCTCTGCTCTTCCCCTCACAGAGGAAGAGTCGGCCAGTCACCAGTGCTTCTGAGCACACTGCCAAATTCCCCCTCTCCAAGCGGCAGTCCAGCTTCGCCTGCTTCTTTTTGTAAGACTAAATGGAGGAGGATGAGACTGGGGGAGCCCCTGGGGACTGAAGTCTGTGGGGCCATCTGTGTTTGACTCTGGGCAGGTGGGGAGCGGGGAGGGCAGGAAGATTCAGGCAGGGCGGGGCCCAGGTGCCTGCATTTGAGTTCCCTCTCACTCTTTCAAGTGGGTCTTTGCTGTGCTTCGACCTGCAAGGGCAGCAGGTACCTGGAGGAAGTCTGCTTTTAAAACCATCTATTTGCAGCATGTTGTCTGGCGAGGGTAAAGCCCGTTTACAAAGAGTGGTGTTCAAAAACATGTTGACTTTCGGTTTGGGAATCTTCAGTATAAACACAGTAGAGAAGCTATGCTGCTGCTGCTAAGTCGCTTCAGTCATGTCTGACTCTGTGCGACCCCATAGACGGCAGCCCACCAGGCTCCCCCATCCCGGGGACTCTCCAGGCAAGAACATGGAGTGGGTTGCCATTTCCTTCTCCAATGCATGAAAGTGAAAAGTAGAGAAGCTATACATACCCCAAAATAATTATGGTGCAGCAGAGAAGCTACATATATGCCAAAAATAACTCTGGTGCCAGTATTACAACTTGAGTGGCCTTCACAGTGCATAGGGTATCCTGCCTGATACCCTCTCCTCTGTCCCTCTGAGATGTGCTGAAGGCAGCTTATCAGAGCCGAGAGGTCGGATTTCACACTATGCAAAGTGAGGGAGATGTCTGTCTTTAATCTTTTAATCCTTTCCCCTTATCCCACATATAAAGCAACAAGAAACATTACACGAGAAACTGCTTGGTATTGATTAGGTAAAATGGTGACTTAAAGCAGGGATCCACAAGGACCAAGACAGCCTGAATCCATGGCGGCTGGGGGGCGAGGTGTGGGCCGAGCTTGAGCAGGTAAAGTGTTGGAGCGAAAGGTGGGGAGACGGGCCCTTGGCTTGTGGATGATGTAGGAACAGGAGCACAGAGCGGGGCACCAGACAAGCTGCGAGGAGAAGAGCAAAAACGAATCTCAGGCCAATTGATCCAGCCTGGTCCCTGATGTCAAACCTGGCATGGACCCGCCAGCGGCTCCTTTCCACAAAAGGAAGAAAAAGGAACACAGCAATCATGCTAATCAATTCATCTTCTGTTTCCAGTGTCAATTACCGGAGCGAATTAATTACTCCATTAAGTAGAAGGTTCTCTGTTGATTTAGGTCACTAATGAATATTACCAAGTAAAACTGGATTCATGCATCTGACGTTTTTGCTTCTCATACCCTCAAGATGAGAAAGGGGTGCTGGATGTGATGTTGGGGCTCCAGCCCCCGGCCATTACCTCCCCTCCATTCCCCCAGGCTCTTCTCTGTAAGAACCATAGAACTGAACTGTCCGAGGAGTCCAGACACCTTAGCATCTGCCTCTATCAGTCTTTAAATTAACGTTGAGATAAATGCTCTCATCTTTCTGTGTCTGTGCTGTGTCTAATTTTAGTTTGATTGTACCAAAATGACTGACGTGGGTTTAACTGCTCTATCTGATGGACGTTGCTTCGTCAGACAGACAGATGCTTGTTCTTACAATGTTTAG
Organism: Oreotragus oreotragus; assembly: GCA_006410675.1. Lineage (NCBI taxonomy): Eukaryota > Metazoa > Chordata > Mammalia > Artiodactyla > Bovidae > Oreotragus > Oreotragus oreotragus. The sequence goes on from SJYX01020342.1 coordinate 27,159, forward strand.
TCAGAAAACAATGCCTGATGTTTTCTGACTAAAATATGGAACGAGATAGGGTATGTTTTCTCTAACAGCACGTCCTGCTTGGTGACTGTCTTGTCACCAAACATTTCGAAGTGACTAGTGATGTTAAAAATATCAGCTAACCACTGAGAGTGGTGTGGCTGGCTGAAGCCCCTGGCCTCAGGGTATATTCACAGGCTTAGACAGGACAAACAGCACCACAGGTCAGGGCACGGTCAGCTGGGTGGGACTGACTTGAGTTTTTTTGCAAGGAGCTTTGAGGTGGACCCCCAGCGAGTGGTAAGGACTAGGAGAGGGCAAGGGTTTCTAGATCAGGGACAAAGTGTGCCCAGCCAACTCTCATCTGAGACTCAAAACCACGCACTTCCCTCAGCAGGTGACTGCCTGCAGATCTTGGTGGTTTTCCTACACTCAGCTCCTTCCCTGGTGCAAATCACTGCCACAGCAACGGTCTTCAAACACGCCTCCTGTCAGGGCAGCCCCCTGCGCGGGAGGGCCAAGGGCAGGCTGTCCCTCTACAACATGGTCCTGAGGTCCCTGGCTGTACTCATCCTCGTTCCTGTGTCAGGGGAGAGGCTGGCACGCTCCTTCTCTGAATGAGCGAAGTGAAGTCGGTCAGTTGTGTCTAACTCTTTGCGACCCCACGGCCTGTAGCCCACCACACTCCTCCGCCCCTGGGATTTTCCAGGCAAGAGTACTGGAGTGGGTTGCCATTTCCTTCTCCAGAGCATCTTCCTGACCCAGGGATCAAACCCGGGTCTCCCGCATTGCAGGCAGACGCTTTACCATCACAGCCACCAGTGAAGGGACATGTAGAAANATTTTCCAGGCAAGAGTACTGGAGTGGGTTGCCATTTCCTTCTCCAGAGCATCTTCCTGACCCAGGGATCAAACCCGGGTCTCCCGCATTGCAGGCAGACGCTTTACCATCACAGCCACCAGTGAAGGGACATGTAGAAACCGATTTCAGTTTTCAGGCCACGTTGTTGCACCTATTCACCTCGGCCCGGCAGGCACAGGGGCAGCCAGTCTCCTGGCGATGAGGGGACGGGGCTGGCTCGTGGGGCATGGCTTGCTGACCCTTCAGCAGACATCCCGAGGCTGGGCCCCGCCATGCGGAGCCCTTGACTGTCCCCCTTGGGCCTTCCAGCCGAGGGGCCGGCATCCTCACCTGGGGTCTCCTCACACTCACTGCTGCACTGTCAGCATCCCACGCTCTCTTCTGCCCACCTCACAGGCCCCTCCACCATTGCACGCATCTGCTCCTCCCAACAGCCCCCTTCAGCAGACACTTGTGGGCCACCCGCTGTGTGCTCAGCGCTGGGTACACAGAGTAAAAGGCCGGTCCTGGGTGTGTAGGGGTGACAGACACATGAGGATGACTTCCACAGCCCGGAGGAGCTGGAGGAAGCTCCCCTGCCTCTGACCTGCCAGGGCACCTTCTCTCTACAACCAAACACATGCTTCTGTATCTACACCTGGCAGCAGAGGCCCCTTGGGAGAAGACTACTCACCCAGTTCCTTGCACACGGTGGGTGCTCAAAAAACAGTGACCGGGGACTTCCCTGGTGGTACAGCGGCTAAGACTGCTCTCAATACAGGGGGCCTGGGTTAGATCCTGCATACCGCAACTAAGACCTGGCACAGCCAAATAATTATTAAAGGAAAAAAAAAAACTATGACTAAAGTGAATGAAAGAAAGTTTAAGTTAACAGTGCCTTATCTCTACCTGACACACACATACAAAGTTTAGAACTTTAAATAAGAACCTACTGTATGACGCAGGGAACCCTACTCGATACTCTGTAATGACCTACCTGGGAACAGAGTCTAACAAAGAATGGATATATGTATACATATAACTGATTCACTTTGCTGCACACCTGAAATGAACACAACACTGTATATCAACTACACTCCAACAAAAACTAAAAAAAAAAAAAAAAAAAAAAAAAAAAGGTGTACTGAACCTCACGTGCACGCAATGTTATATGTCAACTGTGTCTCAATGAAGTCGGAAAGAATTTTAATAAGTTTTTTAAATTATAAAAGTATTTAGAACTTTAATATTTCTCAATAAATTAAATGTTGAAGTGAGAGGACTGACTTCTAAAGAACATGACCGTAAAAGAAACCCAGTATTAAGTAGGAGCTGGAGGCTAACATACGTATTTTTTTTACACATACCCCAAACAACAACAGTAACAGCACAACAGCTCTGTGACCCTCCTTCTAGCCAGGCAAAGTGACTTACTTTGTGGACAAGCACTTGTGAAGATTATGCTAAGGAGATGTGGCCACTCCAAACAGATTAGAGCAGTGGAAATGGGGCTATGGAATCATATTAGAGACCCATATGCTTGGAGGGACCATCCTGAAATTAAACCTCCTATCAAGACACCTTCGTGGGGTGCTGCTGGTTATAAATGTGCTACACTCGACTGGGAGAAAATTCCATGAAAGCTTACAAAAACCTTGCTAGAAGTATTAAAAATTCCTAGCCATTTCATTATTTGTCATTCGGCAAATGTTGATATTTCTTTTTGTGTTCCTACTGAAGCTTGAAATTAACATGGCTCTTTGTTTATTTCTTCATTTCTGCACTCTCGTCAGCTCATCTCAGGAACGCATTTTGTTAGTTTAAAAAAAAGCCAAAAGACACTCACACCCTGACTAGTAAAAGCCTCTGCATGAAATTACATTTGTTCTTTAACCTCTCAGAAGTAGAACATTCCGCTTAAAATAAATATTTAACACCTAGGATACCTTCAATCAGGAACCACTTTGACACGGACATTAGTCTCAGTCTCTCTCGGTACCCAAAGCCAGAACCCTGGGGTGCAAAGCTTTCTACAGATGAAGCTGAGGGAGAGTGTGGATGGGGTCTAGGAAGGCTGGCAAGCAAAGGTGAACTCAGAATCTGCTAAAGCAAATTGATCTCTGAAAAATGCCCCTCCCCCCACCCAAGACTCTTCAAGCAGAATTTAGCCCAAGTCTAAGTGGTTTTGAAACCAAGCTGGGATGCAGGTCCCAGGGAAGGGCCCCTCTGCCCCAGGACTGGTTGTGTCGGATCCAGCCTGCTTCCCAAGGACCTGGTTCTACGAAGCCTCCTCCCCACTGGAAACCTTACTATCACCCCAGTTTAACTGGTGCCCCGACAGCTCCAGTGAGCATGTGGCTTTGGAACAAGAGCCCTGGAGTGGGCAGCCTCAGGCTCAAGTACCCAGTAGTAAACGCTTCCCTGCTGGCTCAGATGGTAAAGAATCGGCCTGCAATGTGGCAGACCTGGGTTTGACCCCTGGGTTGGGAGGATCTCCTTAGAGAAGGGAATGGCAACCCACCCCAATATTCTTGCCTGGAGAATTTCACGGACAGAGGAGCCTGGCCAGCTACAGTCCATGGGGTCACAGAGAGTCAGACACGAAGGAGCGATTCACTTTCACCCAATAGTAAGTTTATGTTGCCAACTTAATCCTGCCCCATGGGGGATGCCTTGGGTGTCTGAGGTATGCTGCTTTATGAAGGCTTTGTGGGGGCAAGGGATGTTTTGAAAAGTACAGACCGTGACAGACATGGTACCGAATGTCCCCAGGAACAGAATTACCAGGGATGGTATCCAAAACTGGCTTGAAGAATGCCTCCAAAGCAGCAGGTCATTTTTTAACTTGATGTTCAGATGGCTCAAGAGTCTTTAGAAGACAGACTCTTGCTCACGCCTGTGGGCATGTGTGTGTTTAAATGTGCTTCCAGAACTTTCCAATTAGGACAGAAGGGAAAAGCCCTCCCGGTTCAGGACACAGCACCTGATAAAGCTCAGAGGACAGTCCGAGGGTGGCGCTGCATGTCCTCTGAAGGCCGTTTCCGTGGACTGTCTCCTGTCTGTCATGAGGACCCCTGACAGACCACAGGGCCTCTGGTTAGACCACAGCACCCCCCGGGGCCGGGGTGCCTGCCCGTGGAGAATATCGTGATGCTATATTCATCCTTCCTCCCGGCTGATGTTGACTCATTATATGACAAAGCCACTCTTCAATCTCTATTTCGGGTAGACTTTGCACTTTGGGGGAGCTGGTAACACGCCTCTCCGGATAAAAACGTACAGGAGAGGCCATTAAAGGCAGGCCTCTGAAGTCTTAATTGGGTCAGTTTCTTCCCTGCCCCATCACGAAACCAGTGTGACCTTTTCTCTGGTATTGGCTTTTAATCCCTCTCGTTCTTGGCTCGTCTTGATAATGGAAGCCCACTGCCACCCCACATGAGGACGGCGGACAGGATGCAGGTGAGCACAGAGGAAGAAATCCTGCTTTTAGGGTCCTTCCATGTTGCACGAATCCACTTCCAGAGCCAATTTCCAGACTACCTGCCGTTTTACACACTGAACCCCAAAGCTCCACCCACCTTCCCATCTCCTCCTCCCCTCAACCTGGACAATCAAAGAGGTGAGTGTAAAAAATGATCTCCAATGATCACTAAATGCCACGCAGGAAAAAAGTCACATTTTCTGTGAATCCAAATTAAGCTCTGTCACTCTACAGAAATGAAGGTTGCGGCAGCTACCACCGGAGGCACATTTAAAGATTCTCACGTGACATGTTCTGTTATTCCAGGGACAAGAGGTTCTCTTTAAGCAAAGTCCAGAATGCAGCCTGGACCCTGCACTGGCCAAGCCCAGTCCACTACAGCATCCACGGGTCCTGGGAGCAGAGGGCCTCCAGTTCTCCGGGCCGGAATCTCGCCATACATTGCCGTGGAGCCACCAGCGTTCAGGAGTGCCTCCCCCTGGACTGGGGGTTGCCCCATCCCACGACGGCTCTGATTTTTCTAGCCCAGGAATCACAACTGCATCCCTCAGCTCTGGTTCCTTCTCCTAATATGCCACCTCTACTGCTGGCACATGGCTTGTGCCCCTTTGGGGACAGACCCTGGGTGATGCCAGGGCTCACAGGAACACACCCATGTGGCCCCCAGCTTCTACCTCTCCTTGGTGTCGCTGACTGTAGGCCACACTGTTTCCACATGAGAAGGAAAACACCCCTGGGTGCCAATTATTAGCTCAATATTCATGGCATCCCAGGCCCTTACAACTCAGCCCCAGTTACCTTGCCAGTCTCATCAATTATTCACTATGTACATTCACTCACTTTTTCATCTGTTCATTCAATCATAAAGATCCGCTGAGGCATCCAGTGAGCCAAGCACTGTGACAGACACATAGAGACACTAAATAACACCCACCTCTAGATGAGCTTCCTCAAGAAGCTCAGACTTGAGTAGTGGTAGCCGGATCTATCAGCACAGATGTGCAGTAAAGGGTCAGGACGAAGGGTCCTGAGAACCAAGGAAGGAGAATGCAGTTCTCCATTTCTCGAGGCCCAGCGTGGATACCACCTCTGACGGGAAGCTCTCCCTCATCACTCAAACTCCTCAGGGTCCTTTCGGGGGTCAGGGTAGTAACGAATGTACTCAACCTGGGCCCCCAGAGGCATGAACACCCCTTAAGAGCAGGAACAAGGCTCTGTTCCTCTGCTCTCCACACAACAGGCACCCCGGCTTGTACACGGCGGCTGCTCCCCGCATATCTACTGCTGATTCGAATGTACCTAACGGTAAAACTTAGGATCGGGGTCAACAGCAATCCTTCCTGAAGTATTCACTAGGAATCTGTTCCTCCTTCTGATGGAGGGGGCAGAAGTGTGCCAGACGGCTCCAGTCAAGAGTCTGACGGCCGGCCCCAGCTCTCTACTCTAAGCTGTGTGCTTTGCAAAGACCCTCCTCGGACTCCTCTGGACTACTGTGTCTGCAGGACAGCAGATGTGCAGCAGGTGGGAGGAGAGGTCCAGACCTCCGGGGAGCAACACAGCAGCAGGATGAGGCTTTCTGTGTGGTAGACGGAGGACATGCCTCCCCGCTTAGAGAAGAGGCACATTCACCACTGACACACCATCCCATAAGGCCCCTTAGTAATTACTGAACAAAACCTTGTTGCTCTTCGTGTGATACTGAGTATTACCCATTGCAGTGGGCTGGCTTTCAAACTCAAGAGTCTGGACTACGACCACTATGACCACATCAAGCTTGTGTGTTTCATACACACGTGGGTTACATGTACCGAGATAAAAATACTGTAAGACACCATATTAGCTATCTGTTGCAAGGCTGACAAATTACCATGAAACTCAGTGGCTTAAAATAACAGTCATTATCTCATAGTTTTTGTAGGTGGGAAATACAGTAGCGGCTTAGCTGAGTGGTTTGGTTCAGGGTCTCTCGTGAGGTTGTAATTAACATGATCTGCTTCTAAGCTCACCTACATGACTATTGGCAGGAAGCCTCTGTTACTTTCTGGCTGTTGGCTGGAGGCCTCAGTTTCTTCTTATGTGGGCTTCCGTTGGGCTGCTCACAATACACACACACAAATTATTTTTTTTTCCCCGCCTGTGATTTTTAAGGCTGCAGATGCTTTACACAATGGCTGTGAAAATTTAACAGGCTCAGAATCGGAGAAAGGATATTTATCTGTTTGTCTATCCATACACATATACCTATAAACACAAATATACATGTATGTGTTTTTTTTTAGTATGCGGGTGGTGGTGGTGGTTTACTTCCTATGTCGTATCGGACTCTTGTAACCCCATGGACTGCAGCTCACCAGGCCCCTCTGTCCATGGGATTTTCCAGGCAAGAATACTGAGGTAGATTGCCATTTCCTTCTCCAAGGGATCTTCCAACCCAGGAATCGAACCCAGGTCTCCTGCAGTACAGACAGATTCTTTACCGACTGAGCTATGAAGGAGGCTAGTGTGCGGGTAAGTGACATTAAGTACATTCACATTGCTGTGTGATCACCATCACCATCCATTTCCAGAATTCTTTTCACCTTGTAAAACTGAAAGTCTGTACCCATTAAATAACAACACCCCGTCTCCCCTCTTCCTTTCCCCTGGCAACAACCACTCTCTCTGTCTCTATGAATTTGACTGCCCTAAGCACCTCGTATGAGAGGAGTCCTACAAGATTTGTCCTTTTGTGACTGGTTTATTACACTTGATGTCTTCGAGATTCATCCATGTTGCAGCATGTGTCAAAATTTCTTTCCTTTTTAAGGCTGAATAATATTCCATCCTATACACTCACATCACATTTTGTTGGACTCTTTTTCCATCTATGTACACTTGTGTCCCTTTAATCTTTTGACTATTCTGAATTATGCTGTTACTAACATGGATGTACAATGATTACTTTTAAACAAATTAAATATGTAAACATTTTAAAAAAATGTTTTAAATATTTTCAACAATTCATGTCACTAATAAAGTATCATTTCAAGACGTTAGTAGGACATATTCTTGTTTCTGAATTAATGCCAAGGTTAGTGGTTGGGAAACTGTATGGAATAAGGGTAGATCTTCTCTGGACCCCTGGCGCCTGGGCTGTTCAGCTGGCCAAGTTGGGGCATGGCAACCTGGTGAGTATCATGAAAAGCTGTAAAGAAACTCAAACTTAACTCTATTCAAAAATGTTAACACTTTAAAAAATAACGTTCACTAGTAAAATATATATGTTCTTCCAACATCCAGACAAACAACTCCATCGAGACAAGTTTACAAGAGACTCTGAGTTAGAGCCTCTACAAAAGAAATAATTATAACCAAACTTTGGCTCTTATAAGATTCAGGTAGTAATTCTAAACAGCTGGGGTGGGAGTTTAAAACTTAAAAAAATCAATAAATATGTAAAGATAAAAATTCTTCCCTTCTCTCCGGCAGAAGGGTAAACTCCGGCCACTTGGTCTATGAAATGATTCCTTTACTAGGCCATTGCTACTCATCACGAGGTGAAACAGGGCTCCGTGCAAATGAGGGGAGAAAGGGATGCTACCCGAGAGAGTGTCTGAAGCCAGACCATCCACAGCCCTAGGGCCATTCCACAGAAGGAGGGGGTGTCTACAGAGACATATGCACTCATCCAGGATTTAACTAAGCTGTTAAAGGTAAGCGATCAGTGATGGAATTTTATGTATTCTTCAAAACTCTAAATGCCTACCACTTTAAAAAGTTTATTTGGAACATTCAGCAAATATTCGCTGGATTCTTAAAACGTGCCAAGCATTGTCAGGTGCTTGGAATACAGAACACACTGGTAAAGAAAATGGATAAACATGCTGAACACAGAACATCTGATGTTATTTTAGAATTTCGGTTTTAATTTGAACAAAGGGTATTACGGGTGTTATGCCCCCAACTTTGTCTCAATCCCCCCACCCGCGTGTCCAGTCCACCACCAGGCACCCTTGCCAGGACCCGCAGGCCAGCACTGGGGAGGAAATATTAGCTTTCTGGGTTCCTCAACTTGCAAACATGAAGCAGCACACAGCGGGTCTAATGATCAGCCCCTGCTGCTCCAACATAAATGAAATTCTGGCCAAAACAGACCAGGTTTGTATTCGATAATGTTGTGAGGCAGTTTGGGGGCTTGTGGATGGCTGGTTGGCTGAGAGAACGATCTAGATATGAGATGAAACAAAATTTCCTACAGAGAGGACAAAGGGCCCTTCCTAGCCGCATGCTGCAGAGCTGAGTTTGAGCACATCTGGGGGTGAGTCTGCCTTTGTTCTCCAGCAACACAGGTTCCTGTCACCCCAGCCCGCTGTAAGTTGCTGCCAAGGCTGACAAACACAGATGTCCCACTGGGTCTGGAGGGACAAGTCCAGTGGCCACTGCATGTACACACCCATACTCACAGCCATGCACACACGTTTTGTCCTGCTCACTGCCCCAGCCTGCTGAGGTCCTGCTCCTCCTTGACCATGGGTCTCTGGCACGGAGGACACTCATTCACCAGATTCTTTCCTGGCTCTGCAGGTTCCTCAAACTTCTCCACATTCACCCTCTCCAGCTCCCCTGCGGCCGATGGTGCTCACTGGACTGTTGCCATTTAGTAGCTCAGTCGTGTCTGACTCTTTGTGACTCCACGGACTGTAGCCCACCAGGCTTCCCCGTTCACGGAATTCTCCAGGCAAGAGTACTGGAGTGGACTGCCATGCCCTGCTCCAGGGATCTTCCCAACCTGGGTCTCCTGCACTGCAGGCGGACTCTTTACTGTCTGAGCTACCAGAGACAAGCTTCTTCATGTCAGAAGCAGCTGAGGGCAGCCTGAATCTGGAAAGCCAGGAAGGTCTGGGAGAACTGGCTTCTTTGTCTCTCGCCTCTAGAGTCTGGGTCAGTGTCAAGAGCCAGGAGGTGAGAACTGTCGGCTGCCGTCTGGTCCTCTCCCGGGGGCTGTGCTCGGAGGGAGGCGTCTGCTTCTAGCTACAGGTACCCATCTCAGAGGGCTGGTCGTCTAACTTATTTTCAACTCTGACACACAATTTTAGCATCACATGCTTCCCTGAATAATGTGGTATGAGGTAATATTTGTCTATCACCTGTATGTCTCCGATGATCCCTATTTTTTTAACATCAGAAATGAACGCCCATGTACAATCACTACCCACTTCCCACTTGACCCACGCCTGGACAACCAACTTAAAAATATGACTGTTCACTACAAAGGGCATTCTGCTTATGTGTATATTTAATGTTACCAGGGCAGAACCTGGGGAAAAAAAAAAAAAGGTTGGTGAAAAGGTCCATTAACTGACAAGACTCTGGGGAACTTTCTGGAGCTTTTGTGTATTAAAATATACTTATACTTCTAGTTTTATTTATACTTCTTTTTAATCTTCCCACCTCCACCCCCAAGGCCTACTTCTAGTTCAAGAGTTCATGTTTTCAGATACCATTGCAAGTCAAACTCCAATATTCATAAGGCATATGAAGAGAAATTCTCAACCTGAAAACATAATTGCCAGCTGGTGACCCAGCACAATAGCTAAAGAATAATCCTGTTACCCCTTGGACGATAAAGAAGGCTGAGCGCCAAACAATTGATGCCTTTGAATTGTGGTGATGGAGAAGACTCTTGAGAGTCCCTTGGACTGCAAGGAGATCCAACCAGTCCATCCTAAAAGAAATCAACCCTGAATATTCATTGCAAAGACTGATGTGAAGAGCCAACTCACTGGAAAAGACCCTGACGCTGGGAGAGATTGAAGGCAGGAGGAGAAGGGGACGACAGATGATGCGATGGTTGGATGGCATCACCGACTCGGACATGAGTTTGTGCAAACTCCGGGAGACAGTGGAGGACAGAGGGGCCTGGTGTGCTGCAGTCCGTGGGGGACAGAGGGGCCTGGCGTGCTGCAGTCCGTGGGGTCACGAGAGTCAGACATGGTGACTGAACAGCAGCAGCCCTGTGACAACCAGGAGGTGCCTGCTGGACGCCAAGTCTGCCAGGGGAGGAGGGCAAAAGCAGCCTTGGACCCTCTGGTCTTCTCCCAGGAACTGGGGAAATGGTGCACTTCTGTCAGGGAGGCCTGCTCCCTACAGGGGAACACCGACCAAGTCGGGCACAGGCAGAGAGAGGTGGCCCCACTTTGCTGGTGTTAAGGAAGCCACCTAATCCAATCACCACAATGAAGTTCACCCACAAAGCAGACCCCTGAAGGTCTCATGATTAAGGTTTAGCCAATACAAGTGCCATGACCTTGGAGTTACTTATGTCACATCTTTTCCTATGAGAAAGAATCATCTTGCTATCTCATTTAGAATGAAAATAAATACTTCCTGTGAAACAGCCCCAAGTTATTTTCATACAATATCATTTATATGTATTCGCTAGACTATTGAAGTTGTCCAGGGTTCTTTCTGCTAGTCTGCCTGCAATGCGGGAGACCTGGGTTCCATCCCTGAGTGGGGACGATCCCCTGGAGAAGGAAATGGCACCCCACTCCAGTTATTCTTGTCTGGAAAATCTCATGGATGGAGGAGCCTGGCAGGCAACAGTCCAGGAGGTCACAAAGAATTGGACACAACTGAGTGACTAACTCTTTCACTTTCTTTCTTCTAATGAGCCCAGAGTGGAGCTGTCCCCATGCAAAGCTGCACATCCCTGCTTGTCCCCCACTTCCACTGGCTGGAGGGTGACGCCTGACCTCCACTGAACTGGCTCACAACTCTCACATAATGGCTTGACTAATTGGGGTCGACAGATACCTAAGTCAAAATCAGAAAGAGAGGAGGAAAGGGTCGGGAGAAATGAGCCAGCAATCCTGAGACACAGAGCTTCCCTGATGGGGTCAGAGACAAAAGGGGCCCGGGGCCCAGGGGCCTGATGGCAGGGACCTGAGGACAAGGAGCAGCAGAGATGACAGATTTCCAAGGGACAGCAGGGCACGAGCTTAGGGGGAGCTGCACTCGGCAGGTCTGCAGCACCGCAAAGCAGATGTTGGTGGGTTAAAGGCCCAGGGACCACATCAGCTAAGGTACACCTGCCTGTGTTTAGTGAGCACTGGCCACGGCATCAGGGGGAATGTCCTGGACATTGAGGAAAACTCTGTCCTCTTCTGTAAAACGGGGGCGGGGCAGTAAGAGCCACATAATAGCAACTATACTTCTATTATCTTCCAACTGGGAAAATACCAAATGCCTAAAAGCTATGGTAGTCAAGCAATGTTTTTCAATATATGAATCACAAGAATGTCAATGTGCATCAAAAAAAAAAAAGTTGCGTGCATCTGTACCAAACATAACTTAGTCTACACACACTATGTGGAGGGGACACACAGAGTTTCCCCATATGTGTGACCAAGGCTCAGCTGTGAGGCAGAAACTAGGAGCATCCAGCTCTGAGACTTCAGGAGGTTAATGACTTACTTGCTCAAGGTCACACATCTGGCCTTGAGGCCAGAATCCAGGTCCTCTGGATCCTGTGCCAATATTTTTTGTATTACTTTTAACGAGTTTGGTTACTTGACTCTGCGGTCACAAACAGATTAGAATGTCACTGTGGCAGGCGGAAAAAGCAAGAGAGTTCCAGAAAAACATCTATTTCTGCTTTATTGACTATGCCAAAGCCTTTGACCATGTGGATCACAATAAACTGTGGAAAATTCTGAAAGAGATGGGAATACCAGACCACCTGACCTGTGTCTTGAGAAACCTATATGCAGGTCAGGAAGCAACAGTTAGAACTGGACATGAAACAACAGACTGGTTCCAAATAGGAAAAGGAGTACGTCAAGGCTGTATATTGGCACCCTGCTTATTTAACTTCTACGCAGAGTACATCATGAGAAACGCTGGACTGGAAGAAGCACAAGCTGGAATCAAGATTGCCGGGAGAAATATCAATAACCTCAGATATGCAGATGACACCACCCTTATGGCAAAAAGTGAAGAGGAACTAAAAAGCCTCTTGATGAAAGTGAAAAAGTTGGCTTAAAGCTCAACATTCAGAAAACTAAGACCCTGGCATCCGGTCCCATCACTTCATGGGAAATAGATGGGGAAACAGTGGAAACAGTGTCAGACTTTATTTTTTGGGGCTCCAAAATCACTGCAGATGGTGACTACAGCCATGAAATTAAAAGACGCTTACTCCTTGGAAGAAAAGTTATGACCAACCTGGATAGTATATTCAAAAGCAGAGACATTACTTTGCCGACTAAGGTCCGCCTAGTCAAGGCTATGGTTTTTCCTGTGGTCATGTATGGATGTGAAAGTTGGACTGTGAAGAA
>SJYX01020342.1:55860-84152 GCA_006410675.1 Oreotragus oreotragus
GTCTAGCGGTTTTCCCTACTTTCTTCAATTTAAGTCTGAATTTGGAAATAAGGAGTTCATGATCTGAGCCACAGTCAGCTCCTGGTCTTGTTTTTGTTGACTATATAGCACTTCTCCATGTTTGGCTGCAAAGAATATAATCAATCTGATTTCGGTGTTGACCATCTGGTGATGTCCACGTGTAGAGTCTTCTCTTGTGTTGCTGGAAGAGGGTGTTTGCTATGACCAGTGCATTTTCTTGGCAAAACTGTATTAGTCTTTGCCCTGCTTCATTCTGCATTCCAAGGCCAAATTTGCCTGTCACTCCTGGTGTTTCTTAACTTCCTACTTTTGCATTCCAGTCCCCTATAAAGAAAAGAACATCTTTTTTGGGTGTTAGTTTATTTATATTAGAAACATATAAAATAATGAAATCTGAGGCACAGAGAGATTAGTCAATTAAGTGGGTTTACAGATGTAGGGGTAAAACTGGTACTTGAACTCTGCTCTTTCTAATTCCGGAGACAGAACCTTTGACTACCAGGCTGTATTGGCTTCTGGCAGGCCATGAAATTTTAGCACACACTCAGTTTCTCATCGGAGAAGGCAATGGCAGCCCACCCCAGTACTCTTGCCTGGAAAATCCAATGGACGGTGTAGCCTGGTAGGCTGCAGTCCATGGTGTCGCTAAGAGTCGGACACGACTAAGCTACTTCACTTTCACTTTTCACTTTCATGCATTGGAGACAGAAATGGCAACCCACTCCAGTGGTCTTGCCTGGAGAATCTCAGGGACGGTGGAGCCTGGTGGGCTGCCGTCTACGGGGTTGCACAGAGTCGGACACGACTGAAGCGACTTAGCAGCAGTTTCTCATAACATATCACGTTTATTTTTGGAAGCATCTCTGTGTATGTCATGACCCAAGTTCAAGCTCTTACTCCTTGAAACACACACATGTGCACACTCATGCACACAAAGTCTGTTTTCACAGTCTCATTTATAATGAAGCTCAGTTATTGCTTAGTTATTGCTTACACCCAATTTCATTTCTGGCTGGGCCTTTAAATGCTTTCTAAATGTTAAGAATCTCCAGGGACCTTCACAAAATGGTTTGAGACCAAAGTAGCAGGATTTGTGTTCCGACAAGTCAGACTAGGCAACTGCCAGCTTCCACTTACATGCCCCACCCCCCCCACGTGACAACAGTTGTGTTAAAAGAAGAGAAAAGCCAAAGCACTGTAGGCATGTTTAGCCATGTGGGAAAGGTGCTTTCGAGGAGATCTGAGGTAAAGGACAAATTTCAAATACTTGCTGCATTTCTAGGGCCTGCTCATTAAGTGTTCTCTTGCTGTTAAGAGCGGGAAAGCATGGTTCTTTTCCCACTTCACCTTTTCCTCTCTGAAATATCTTTATCAGCTTCCCTTTCTTCAGTCTGTCGGAAGTTCCTATTTTCCTTTGCAGTGATTTCTCAGCAAGTTGACCTCTGCAGATTTCATCACCTACTTGCTTGCACATGCTGTGACTCGTTTTCACTAATTTGGGCACTGAGGCGTGAGCAGAAGCCGGTAGAGACGCTGCTGCCTGAGAAGGACTAATCAGCTACCAATGGCGGCGGGAGGATATCTGCCTGGAGAGCTCCATGAGCCTCCTGTCATAAGCTCCTCCTCCCTCTGGGCCTCCCACTCTGAAGTTTTGATCTTGGATAAGTGGCGTGAAAGCAAATATCCCTAGCCCTGAGTTAGGCTCACACTGCCAAAACATATACAGGAGTGTGGCATTTGTTTCCCATTTGTCTGTTTCAAAATTAACATTTGATTACTACAGTGTTGTTTTTTTTGTTTGTTTGTTTGTTTTGTTTATTTTTCTTTTTCTTTAAGTAAAGAAAAAGAAATATATGTCTTCTAGTCCTAGCAGATCATTTGTTGTTTTTCTCACCCCTCCTGCTTCTCTCAGTTGTATTTGTGAAATGAGCAAAGGTTGATTTTTAGCAGAGGATATNGATTACTACAGTGTTGTTTTTTTTTGTTTGTTTGTTTATTTTTCTTTTTCTTTAAGTAAAGAAAAAGAAATATATGTCTTCTAGTCCTGGCAGATCATTTGTTGTTTTTCTCACCCCTCCTGCTTCTCTCAGTTGTATTTGTGAAATGAGCAAAGGCTGATTTTTAGCAGAGGATATTTCATGGCTTAGTTTCTCATCAAGATGATAAATCAGACTGGGTGCCTGAATAATTACATTCGTGGAGCTGGACTATAATTTTTTTTACTGCAGAATTCACAAGGCAGTGCTCCGACTCATTATATACAGCAGTTTTCATAACTCATGCAAATACTGCATCCAACTTTTGGATAGAGGGATATTTTGGGGAATTTTCATCAATACTTAATAATGCAATTTGCACTACAAACAGAACACTGCAATAAGAAATTCAAGAGCGAATAAGTGCCATTAAGTCAAGTAAGGGGCTTCATAGACCTGGTTTCCATTTACAATACCTTGTCTCGAGACACATGAATATACATTTTGGCATAGTCACAGTAGACATTACGCTGTTCCTTTCTGCTGTGAAAGCAATGAACATGGTCTTTGCTCTGGGAACTGGGAGTACTGAATTCCATTTTCATTTTCATGAGCAAATTGATATGTGGATTTATAAAAATTAACTTATTTTTCTTTTAACAGAGAAAAGCACCACCAGCCTCTACTTTCTCTGAGATCATTTTTCAAAGCCTGTTTTGGTTTTGTCAGAGAAATGTATCCCTCTATTCCTGTGTATCTGAACCCGAAACATACAGATCCAGAGGTTCTTACTTGCTTTTTATATCTGCCACTCCTCCAAAAGGAAAGAAAAAAATCACATACATTAGAAATATAGCAGTTAAAAAAAGAACCAAAAATAAAGGTGGAAGCTAGGGAACAATAACCATACCTGAATTCCAAAGCAAAGGATATCTGCTCCAGTAGGACATACAATTTAGTCCTCTGCTTCCTAGGAGTTAAGATAAGAAATAGGATTAGTTATCTAGCTCTTTTTTTCTTTCAGCAAGGGCTTTTGACAGGGCTTGGATTAATAATTTGAGCACAAGATTTAGCCTAAAAGCCCAAATTTAAAATGAAGTCTACTACCTGCTAGTTGCACAGAACTGAACAAGTCATTTAATTTCTCTGGGCTTCAGTTTTCTTCTCTGTAAAATGCGATTGATAATGTATACCTGGAAGTGTGTTGATGAGGATTAAATGGATATGTTATGTATGTAAAGCCCATAATATAATGCCTGGCCCAGAGTGATATAATGTATCAATAATTTTGATGCTATTACTTTCAAGGGGTTCAACATCTGGTGGAGGAGATAAAATATCTACATAGATAACCATAATTTATCATAAAATAACTTATGAATCCTAAAAGAGGTAAAGACAAGAGGTAACAGGAAAAGCTTCTAGCTGGAAATAGGGGCTTGGGGGAATCAATTAATGCTCTGTGGGAAAGGTCTGAAGGGGAGAGTCAAGAGAACACTAAGCAGCAGGAAACACTGTAAACTGTGTTAGCTGGAGTCCTTTGAGGAACATTCACCCATGGTAAATTAAACATATGAGGTTTTTATTAGGGGAAATGCCTTTGAGTGAAAACAAAGAGATAGAGGGAAATCTGGGTGAAATGTCGGGCCTTGATCCAAGACTGACCCCAGGGAAGGAGAGAGGGAAGGAAGGTCCTAGATGGTCTTAGAGTCTAATGAAGTTGCAGCAAGACCTGGAGTTCTGCAGCCAAAGTTGACTCTTAAAGGAGTCTGTGTCTTCCAGGCTGGGACCAGTCTGGGCAGCCGCACAGTAGCCTGTGCAAAGCGTGACCTGTGCCAGGCCTGGTGCTGGTGTCAGCTGGCAGCTGTTGGGGGCCCCGGCCACTCATGCGTCTGGTAGTTGGAGGTCTGTAAGGTGTGTTTTAAAAAAATTCCCAGGTGGCTTAAGTGGTAAAGAATCCGCCTATCAATGCAGGACATGTGGGTTCAGTCCTTGGGTCGGAAGATCCCCTGGAGGAGGAAATGGCAACCCATTCCAGTATTCTTGACTGGGAAATCTCATGGACAGAGGAGCCTGGCGAGTTACAGTCCACAGGGTCGCGAAGAGTCGGACACGACTGAGCAACTGAGCACACACAAGGTGTGTTCTTATGGCCACCTCATTAGCAAGGACACAAAGACTAGAAAATTGGGAACTCATTATCCCAGAAATTTATGTAAATATCGTGTAGTTAATAATACAGTTTTGGTTGCTAGACAAACCTCAGTTCAGTCTGAAGATCTGCTGTTTGCTAGAGATCTTCTGTGGCATTGGGCAAGTTACTTCACCTGAAACCTGTCTCATCATCTGAATTGTGTGTAATGACAGTGAGATCTTCATGAAATTTTTGGGAGGAAATAACATAACTTGTTATAAAATGCTTAGAATAGTGCCTACTTAAGTTCTACTGCTTAAAACAGTAGTAAACACTTAATAAATATCATTATTAATATTAAAAATTTTGCATTATTATTTTAAGGATTGTTACTTGGTTTCCTCAGTGTTCTCAGGAAACAAAGCAGAATACGGTTGGGAAATGGGATACTCTTTCAGATAGCATTTCCTGATCACTCTCACTGATTATACCACTTTAAAATATTGTAAGTGCCAGAGAACATTAAAAGCAAGCAAACACAACAAATATATATCAGTGAAACTGACTCTATGGAATTTGTAGACATTGTTTGAGCCATTTTTATATTGACATTCTTTTTTTTTAAGGCTTGCCTGAGTTTGTTTCTTATTATTTACATTTCTCTTTGTTTCAAAAGGATTTAAGGAAGCTTACAAAATATATAAAATCCATTATGATAAATTAAAATTAGAAGTAAATGAGAAAGGAAGATAGGTGGAGGCATAATAGGAATACAGAAATGGGTATAAACATACATGAAGATCTAGATGCTTGCTGCAACTAGGCTAGGCGTTTGGCTCCAAATTTCCAGGTGAAAGCTATTGTTACAAAGTCTGTCTAGTAAAAAACCTAACTTGAGAAACACATGATTATTTGGTACAAAACTTATTAGTTAAATTTTTTTCATTTTCTTAGAATAAGCACAGGGATTATTTCATACAAAAGTGAGAAGCAGTTTCATCTACAAGTGCAAATAAGGTACATGTGGTGAATGGACACGTTTCAGCATCATCCTTACCAGAGACAGTGATTTCTACAGAATTCTGCTTATGCTTTTAGAGGCAAGATATTTAGCATCTCTGCCTTGGATTCCCTATCTGAAAAATGGGAATAAGTACCTACTTCATAGACTTCTTATGAGGATTAGATCTGTTAATTCATAGACAAAGTCCCTAGAACAGTCTGGCACATACAGAACATTTTATAAAGGTTTACTATTGCCATTCTTAGAAGTCTCAAGGAGTCTGTGGCATTTCAACAAAGCAAAATTCATCACTCTTTGTAGATGGTTTTTTCCACATTCCCCATTAACTTCCTGTCTATGGGAAGGAATGAACTCTCTGGAGAAAAAAGTCAATACACCACTGGAATGCTTTGATCCAGTTATCCCATTTCTAGGAATATACCCTCCCTCCCACATCTAAAATATATGAAAATTAAATGTACTTAGATATTAACTGTTGAGTTTTTGGTAAAAGAAGAAAACTGGAAACAAAGCACATTTAAAATAAAGTAAGCTATGACATGCTAGCTGATCGTATAGCCATTTACATTATTATTGTGAAAAAAAATAGCAATATGGAAAATCAAAGGTGTTTTACTCTTTACTTTGATTGTTCAGGCTGGAAACCTGGAAGTCACTCTTTAAGTCTTCACTTTCCTTTCTCTCTGAATATAACTAATTTGCCAGTAATGTTGGTTCTGCTCCCAAGGTTTATTTAAAATATATTTGTTTCCTTTTTACTACATTGCTACCATTCTTTCCTATTGGACTGTTCTCACTGCTTCCTTCTCACTGGCCTCTCACAGCAGCTAGAATGAGAAGCAATAAATATAATTCATATCATATCACTCTCAGTTTAAAACTCTTCAGTTATTTTCCCACAAGCCCTGTAAGATGATCCTTTTATACTCCACCAATTATCCCCATGATAATGCTGCATAACAAACCACCCCAAACCATGGTGGCTTAAAATCAACTATCATTTAACCTTAAAATCAACTATCATTTAACCTTAAAATCAACTATCATTTAATCTTTAATGGTTTACTCAAGTATCTGCAGATCAGCTAGAGGCCGGCTGGTCTAGGCAGGGCTGGTTCAACTCCAAGCTGCATGTTGGATCCATATCTGCCACACATATCTCTCATCCTCCTCTTATTAATGGACTGTCTAGAACATGTTCTTTCATCAAAGCGACAGAGATGCAACAGAGTGAGCTCAGCTGAGCAGGCCTATTATAAGCCTCTTCTTGCATAATATCTGCAGTATCCCCCTTGACCAAAGAAGGGACAGCAGCTGAGGCCAAAGTTAAGGGTTAGCAAAGTTCACCCATCCACTGTGCAGCCAAAGCCAGTCACATGGCTGAGTCCAGCAACAGTGAAGTAGGCAAGTATATTCATCCTTGGAAGTGGGCAGGAGGAAGGAAGTGAATATTTGCCTAATGGTAATCTTAGGGCTTCTCTGGTAGCTCAGCTGATAAAGAACTCACCTGCAGTGTCGGAGACCTCAGTTCGATTCCTGGATTGGAAAGATCCCCTGGAGAAGGGATAGCCTACCCACTCCAGTGTTCTTGGGCTTCCCTGGTGGCTCAGACAGAAAAGACTCTGCCTGCAATGGGGGAGACCTGGGTTCAGTCTTTGGGTTGGGAAGATTCCCTGGAGGAGCGCATGGCAGCCCACTCCAGTAGTCTTTCCTGGAGAATCCCCATGGACAGAGGCTCCTGGCAGACTACAGAGTCAGACATGACTTAGCGACTAAGCAAGCACACAGCACAATTTACCACATATGTCTTGCTCAGTTCAGTCGCTCAGTCGTGTCCGACTCTTCGCAACCCCATGAATCGCAGCACGCCAGGCCTCCCTGTCCATCACCAACTCCCGGAGTTCACTCAGACTCGCGTCCATCGAGTCCGTGATGCCATCCAGCCATCTCATCCTCTGTCGTCCCCTTCTCCTCCTGCCCCCAATCCCTCCCAGCATCAAAGTCTTTTCCAATGAGTCAACTCTTCGCATGTCTTTCTAACTTCATCTAAATTATTCACCTTGGACTACAAGCGTCACTGTTTTTTTCCCCCAGTTCTTCAAACAGGACAAGATTTTTCTGGCCTCAGGACACTTGCAAATACAGTTCCCTCAAGCTTTGTAGAGCTTCCCAGTTGGCACTAGTGGTAAAAAACCTGATTGCCAATGCAGGAGACTTAAGACATGCGGGTTTGATCCCTGTGTGGGGAAGATCTCCTGGAGGAGGGCATGGAAACCCACTCCAGTATTCCTGCCTGGGAAACCCCATGGACAGAGGACCCTGGTGGGCTCCGGTCCACAGAGTTGCAAAGAGTCAGACAAGACTGAAGCAACTTAACACAGCACACAGTGGCGCAAGCTCTGTAAGTCTTCACAGGGCTGTTTTTTCTAATTTTAGCTTAGACATCATTTCCTCAGAAAGGTCCTTTCTGGAGACAGTAGTAAGAGGTAACCTCCTATGATTCTCTAGGTGTCCTTCTCTTTGATATAAGCATTTATATCAATTTGTAATCTTTGTTTTCTTTCTGCCGGCTTTGAGATCTATCTTGCCTACTAAGCTGACATTTTTCTTCCATTTTTGTATTGTCTGACGTGTTGGTTTCCCCCTTGGAATAACAATCAAGAGGTGAGGGTGTGGAGATGAGTCAGAAGCAGTTATTGCACTCAGATTCCGCTATGGCCCAATTCTTTTTCTTAATCCCCTCCTTCTCAATAAGACTCATCTGTCATGAGCTTTTCTTCCTGAATTTGGCCCTTGCTTTCTCAGTTTACTAGTCTGACAAGTTCACTCCTTTTGCTTTGCTTTCTCTTCTGAAAGTATTTCCTCTTAGATGGTGAGCTATTGTACTGGACAGTGGCCCCTGTTACTACTCATAAACATTTCCCCCAGACAAGTATCAGTGACCCTACTCGGCCAAACTGGCTTCCCTCCTGCTGTCTGAGCTGCTCTCCAGTCACGTACACACTGGATACTGGCAGAACCACAACTACAGCCAGGCCTCCTTTTACCACTACAAAACTCTTAGCATGGAAAACAGTCTAGAAGCTAGATTACGTAGCCTAAAGTTTATACCAGAAGTTCTGCTGCACTCTAAACAAGTACTTACAGTAATGAGTCTTCCAGTTTTCCTACTGGACCTTTTGTGATGATTGTGAGGATCAATCCAGCAGACATGGCTCCATTACTGATTAAAAGATAATGTCAAGCTGAATGCGAAGAGGTGACTGTCAAACTGGAGTGTTTTGGTTTATAGTTGACTGGAAATTAATATTGAATTGTATATAAACTCTCGCTCAGTGGAATGACCCATCAACACTAAATTGAACTGCACATTTCACAAAGAGACCTAAGATGAAATTTGGAGACAGAAACAACTATTGATTTTTTATTTTTATTTTTTCAGGAGGAGTGAAACTAGCTATTTTGTGGTTTCTATACACATGCATTTTTTTTGCTGAATATTTCTTGTGGGAGTATCCACTGAAATATGCAACGACCGGTCATTAGAATAAAGGCTAGATTTTTAGAAAAGAAAGTTTAACAACTTTGATGACTTGCCCATTTTTACAAACAATGAAATTTATGGGACATCAGCCATTCATTCTGACGTATTCTCCCACTCTTTTTGCCCCAATATTCCTCTCTTTGTAGATGTATTTACCCCAACAATGCATCTTAAAATCACTGCCATATGCTTTCTGGTCTCACATTTAATTTTTAATGCCCACCTCCTTGGCCTGCTTCTCTATCCAAGTTTCTAAAGAATCTGTAAAACTACTCTTACTAAAAAAATGCCTTGTTGCCTGTTTATTTCAGGCACTGTTCCTACCAAGTACTCTTCTAGAACCAAATTTTCTAAATTTCTAAATCACAAACATGATTTGAGTGACAGTTTTATCAGTTCTTCTGAGAATAATACATAACTAGTATCATTATACTTGCATAAGAGAGAATTTATTACAAACAAAGGTTGCAGAGTAATACAAAGTTGTCCAGTTCCTAATCTCTGGAACCTGTGAGTCTGTTACTGTACACGGCAAAAGAAGCTTTTCAGAAGTGATTATGTTAGGGATCCTGAAATGGAGAGATTATCCTAGATTCCCTGGGTGAGCCTGATATAATCGTAAGTGTCCCCATAAGTGAAAGCAGGAGATAGGAGAGCCAGAGTCCAAAACAGATACGAAGCTGTTGTGCCGCTGGATTCAAAGATGGAAGAAGGGATCATGAGCCAGGGAAGGCAGGCAGCCTCTAGAATTTTGGAACAGACAAGGAAATGAATTCTCCCTAGAGAAGCCAGGAGGAATATAGTTCTGCCAGCAGACACCTTGATTTTAGTTCACTGAGTCCTATCTCAGATTTCTGACTTCCAGAACTGTAAGATAACAAATTTATATTGTTTTTAAGCTATTAATTTCATGGTTATTTGTTATAGTGACAAGAGGAAACTAATATAGATGCTTCAGGGCATTAGGGCTTAATTTTGTCTAAGAGTCCCAGAGAAAATGTTGCCACCGGGGTAAGCAAAGGTTTCTAATGAAAATGAGAAATGTCTCTTGGTTGCCTTTGCCATTCATCCAACCACTGAATGTGTCTCTGGGGAGAAACTTCTCTCCAGAAGTTCTGTGTTTTAGTTTTTTGGCGTCTTGCATATGGTAGATTGAGAAGACTATGTGTGTGCTCAGTCGTTCAGTCATGTCTGACTCTCTGTGACTGCATAGACCATAGCCTACCAGGCTCCTCTGTCTAGGGAATTTTCCAGGCAAAAATAACGGAGTGGATTGCCATTTCCTGTTCCATTGAGAGGACTACGTTTATGAATTGATTCTGTGAATCAACCAATCTTTTACTGGCCTCTACAAATGACTTTACCAGTCTGAAGAATCAGCACCAGCAGAAATGTCTCCTTCAAGCAAATGGGAAAACACATTTGAAGAGAGGGAGAATTCTGGTATCCCACAAGCAATCATAGGTGATCTGGAACCTATGTTACTCTAATGTTATCATACTCTTAACCTTCAAGCTTATGCCTTGGTGGTCAAAAAACTAAGTTGAGTTGTCAGTAGTATCTACAGAGTGTTTTCTAAACATTCAGACCCACAGGATTGTCAAAGATATCCAACATCATATTCACTTAGAAGGAGCTGGATGGGAACCTAGCACACCAGCAGAGAGAGCCCCAGACATTTATTGTCTATAGGAGTCTTGACATTCTGTGCAGCATAGGCCAGCTATAAGGAGACAAGGTCTATACTGGATAGATAATTCAAAGCCTTGTGCCCCCAAGAGCCTATAGCTTTTATAATAACCACAATAGAGTCATAATTTCCAGGGTCTCCACAAAGGACATGTCAGTGCAATTCAGCACACTTGGGAAAGCCCCCAAAATGACTTCCTATCAGGTACTTATAGTTTCTACTAGGTGTTTAGATGTATTTTCCTCACCATTCAAATGTAACTTATTAATTATGGATCACATCTTACCATAAACATTGGTTAGCAACATAGTTGGCATATTACACTTAACCAAGCTTGAAAGTTAATTGAAGGTCAAATTCTCATGCCAAATGGAAAAGATTTTGTGAACTCTTTACCCATAAATATCTTGGAAATTGTCCATTTTCCATGTACATATATATATGTGTGTGTGTGTGTGTGTGTGTGTGTGTATAATCATTGTTGTTATTCTTAGCAGTTGTTTTTGAGGAGGAACATTTATGTAAAGCTATGTGCTTTATATACATTGGCTTATTAAGTCATCATATGAACCTTGTGACGAAGGTATAATGAATGCTAGCTTTTCATAAGGACACCAGGATTTAAAGAGGTTGAGCATATTTCCTAAAGTTTTTTTAGAAAGTGAATGTCAAGGTGAATATCTGAATCCACCTCTATCTTCTTCTAAAGCCCACTCTCCTAATCACTTTACTATCCTTGCAGCCTCCTCATTGCCAAATTCAACCTGTGGCTGGCTACTATCACAAACACCTTTGTCTTCAGCCAGGTGGACTGGTGCACCTTTCTTGATCTTGCAGACCCACCTGGAAGTGTCATTAGTGAAGGAGGGCATTCACTCTGTAACAAAAGTGCCCCTAAGACAAAGAATGAATTTGTACATGCTTAGTTTCTCAAACTGAAATGGAATATCTTTAATGGTTAAAAAAAGAAAGAAAGAAAAGAGTGGATCTGGGGACACTGAACACTTCAGCAGTTTACAATGGTCTTTTCTCAGTTACATTCAGCAGAATGCAGGAGGATTCTGAAGAGTGCTGGATTTGTATCAAAAGAGAGTGGTGAATTCGTTGGGGAGAACAGCCTTTAACTTCATGTGTAAAGAAAGGCTTGAATGTGGAGGTAGTAAGGGTCAACGGTATTCACTAATCACTTCCCTGACAAAAGAGACTGCCTCCACTTCTTACAGACATCAATAGGAACACTAAATCCTTCCATAGCATTTCAGCTGATTCCTTTCACAGCAGGATCACTACTGTTTCACCTCACTTTTGAAATCCTGCAGTCTTTACTAGCCATTTGGTGGAGTTATAAATGATTGTCTGTCTCAATCAACAAGTGGTAAATCTCCCTTAGTTATAATTTAAATTAGCTTACCTGGGAAGCAGATCTCTGCACGTGTAAATTACCATAAACAGCCACCGCCTTTGACGATTTACATAATTAAATGAGAGAATATTAAGACGTTACTGTGAAGTGGCAATCTATGATGCCTATTTTTTTTTAAGTGAAGAAAGGGTAATACTTCCCTCTTCCCTGTTGCCATTTTATATCAAAGCAAACTTTATTAAGATCCCTGTGATGTTAAAGATACATTTTTCTGAGATGCTGTGCCCAAAACGTGTAGCTTTCCTTGACATTTTTTAAAAACTGAAGAATGCTATAATTCCCAATTGCATAAAGGTAGGATATTACAGTATATCTGATTTATAAAATTGAATACCTAATAGATATTTTGCAGTGTAGAAAACTAAGAAAAAGTGCTTCAATTAATTGTGCTTTGGAAAATATTTCATATGCCGTTGTTCCACTCAGCACTGTGAGGGGGAAGAGATTTTCTTCAAAGAGGACTCTTGGGATTTTAAAAAACATTTCTGCCTTTGGGAGTGAGGATTTGAAAATGTTTTTGGAAAGTTGTGAAATTTAAGATGCAAAATTGTTACTGGTTTTGTCAATGGAGAAGCCAAGTGAAGTAGTCAAATTCTGTGCAGAAAACCCTGGTTTTCAGACCACAAAGCTGTGAGAAGAGATTGACTGCACACTTATTTTTTAGACTTTTCATGGATTTTTAATTACCACTTGATTTTAAAAAGAACAAATGTTTTTGAAAGAAGGAGAAACCATTTAGGTATCATTGCTTGTTCTTCTGAAGAATGCACACAGGCTAGAGAAGGCCTGTCCAGGAGGCAGGTGCTATCATGCAGGAAGATGCCTTGATTTTGTGGTAACATCCAAGTCCACTTCAGGCAAGCTATCTAAGAGGTCATGGAAGAGAAAGACCCAATGTCAGTGCTCAGGTCAATTTAAAACACACAGTAGGAAGTGAGGGGAATGAAATGGGGCAGGTTGGCATTTTAGTGATAGAGTGTGAACATGAACACACTACCTGAATCTGATTTACATGATGTTCATACACAGGATCAGCTACTCAATTTAGAGGCCCATTGCAAGATGAAAATGCAGGGCCACTTGTTCAAAAAATGGGAGAAAAAGTACCATGAAATGTACTAAGATAGTAAGGGTATTCCTTTCATCCATGTATGAACTCTTGTGATACACATGTTCTATTGTTTCATCGAGTTTTCATACAAGACACAAATTCAAAGATAAAAGTGTTAAGAATTTCAAGACAGTGGCAGGAGAACATTAAACCATTAGACCATTGTGGGTCTGGTCCTGTGCTCTATTCCTTTGCTATAACCAGCCTTTACCAATGATAGCCTTGAATAGCTGGTTTAGTTCAGTTCAGCCACTCAGTCATGTTCAACTCGGCAACCCCATGGACTGCAGGACTCTAGGCTTCCCTGTCCATCACCAACTTGCAGATATTGCTCAAACTCATGTCCATTGAGTTGATGATGCCATCCAACCATCTCATCCTCTGCTGTCTCCTTCTCCTGCCTTCAGTCTTTCCCAGCATCAGGGTCTTTTCCAAGACAGCTGGTAGAGATTATGAGAGGACTACGTTTATGAATTGATTCTGTGAATCAACGAATCTTTTACTGGCCTCTACAAATGACTTTACCAGTCTGAAGAATCAGCACCAGCAGAAATGTCTCCTTCAAGCAAATGGGAAAACACATTTGAAGAGAGGGAGAATTCTGGTATCCCACAAGCAATCATAGGTGATCTGGAACCTATGTTACTCTAATGTTATCATACTCTTAACCTTCAAGCTTATGCCTTGGTGGTCAAAAAACTAAGTTGAGTTGTCAGTAGTATCTACAGAGTGTTTTCTAAACATTCAGACCCACAGGATTGTCAAAGATATCCAACATCATATTCACTTAGAAGGAGCTGGATGGGAACCTAGCACACCAGCAGAGAGAGCCCCAGACATTTATTGTCTATAGGAGTCTTGACATTCTGTGCAGCATAGGCCAGCTATAAGGAGACAAGGTCTATACTGGATAGATGATTCAAAGCCTTGTGCCCCCAAGAGCCTATAGCTTTTATAATAACCACAATAGAGTCATAATTTCCAGGGTCTCCACAAAGGACATGTCAGTGCAATTCAGCACACTTGGGAAAGCCCCCAAAATGACTTCCTATCAGGTACTTATAGTTTCTACTAGGTGTTTATATGTATTTTCCTCACCATTCAAATGTAACTTATTAATTATGGATCACATCTTACCATAAACATTGGTTAGCAACATAGTTGGCATATTACACTTAACCAAGCTTGAAAGTTAATTGAAGGTCAAATTCTCATGCCAAATGGAAAAGATTTTGTGAACTCTTTACCCATAAATATCTTGGAAATTGTCCATTTTCCATGTACATATATATATGTGTGTGTGTGTGTGTGTGTGTGTGTGTGTGTGTATAATCATTGTTGTTATTCTTAGCAGTTGTTTTTGAGGAGGAACATTTATGTAAAGCTATGTGCTTTATATACATTGGCTTATTAAGTCATCATATGAACCTTGTGACGAAGGTATAATGAATGCTAGCTTTTCATAAGGACACCAGGATTTAAAGAGGTTGAGCATATTTCCTAAAGTTTTTTTAGAAAGTGAATGTCAAGGTGAATATCTGAATCCACCTCTATCTTCTTCTAAAGCCCACTCTCCTAATCACTTTACTATCCTTGCAGCCTCCTCATTGCCAAATTCAACCTGTGGCTGGCTACTATCACAAACACCTTTGTCTTCAGCCAGGTGGACTGGTGCACCTTTCTTGATCTTGCAGACCCACCTGGAAGTGTCGTTAGTGAAGGAGGGCATTCACTCTGTAACAAAAGTGCCCCTAAGACAAAGAATGAATTTGTACATGCTTAGTTTCTCAAACTGAAATGGAATATCTTTAATGGTTAAAAAAAGAAAGAAAGAAAAGAGTGGATCTGGGGACACTGAACACTTCAGCAGTTTACAATGGTCTTTTCTCAGTTACATTCAGCAGAATGCAGGAGGATTCTGAAGAGTGCTGGATTTGTATCAAAAGAGAGTGGTGAATTCGTTGGGGAGAACAGCCTTTAACTTCATGTGTAAAGAAAGGCTTGAATGTGGAGGTAGTAAGGGTCAACGGTATTCACTAATCACTTCCCTGACAAAAGAGACTGCCTCCACTTCTAACAGACATCAATAGGAACACTAAATCCTTCCATAGCATTTCAGCTGATTCCTTTCACAGCAGGATCACTACTGTTTCACCTCACTTTTGAAATCCTGCAGTCTTTACTAGCCATTTGGTGGAGTTATAAATGATTGTCTGTCTCAATCAACAAGTGGTAAATCTCCCTTAGTTATAATTTAAATTAGCTTACCTGGGAAGCAGATCTCTGCACGTGTAAATTACCATTAACAGCCGCCGCCTTTGACGATTTACATAATTAAATGAGAGAATATTAAGACGTTACTGTGAAGTGGCAATCTATGATGCCTATTTTTTTTTAAGTGAAGAAAGGGTAATACTTCCCTCTTCCCTGTTGCCATTTTATATCAAAGCAAACTTTATTAAGATCCCTGTGATGTTAAAGATACATTTTTCTGAGATGCTGTGCCCAAAACGTGTAGCTTTCCTTGACATTTTTTAAAAACTGAAGAATGCTATAATTCCCAATTGCATAAAGGTAGGATATTACAGTATATCTGATTTATAAAATTGAATACCTAATAGATATTTTGCAGTGTAGAAAACTAAGAAAAAGTGCTTCAATTAATTGTGCTTTGGAAAATATTTCATATGCCGTTGTTCCACTCAGCACTGTGAGGGGGAAGAGATTTTCTTCAAAGAGGACTCTTGGGATTTTAAAAAACATTTCTGCCTTTGGGAGTGAGGATTTGAAAATGTTTTCGGAAAGTTGTGAAATTTAAGATGCAAAATTGTTACTGGTTTTGTCAATGGAGAAGCCAAGTGAAGTAGTCAAATTCTGTGCAGAAAACCCTGGTTTTCAGACCACAAAGCTGTGAGAAGAGATTGACTGCACACTTATTTTTTAGACTTTTCATGGATTTTTAGTTACCACTTGATTTTAAAAAGAACAAATGTTTTTGAAAGAAGGAGAAACCATTTAGGTATCATTGCTTGTTCTTCTGAAGAATGCACACAGGCTAGAGAAGGCCTGTCCAGGAGGCAGGTGCTATCATGCAGGAAGATGCCTTGATTTTGTGGTAACATCCAAGTCCACTTCAGGCAAGCTATCTAAGAGGTCATGGAAGAGAAAGACCCAATGTCAGTGCTCAGGTCAATTTAAAACACACAGTAGGAAGTGAGGGGAATGAAATGGGGCAGGTTGGCATTTTAGTGATAGAGTGTGAACATGAACACACTACCTGAATCTGATTTACATGATGTTCATACACAGGATCAGCTACTCAATTTAGAGGCCCATTGCAAGATGAAAATGCAGGGCCACTTGTTCAAAAAATGGGAGAAAAAGTACCATGAAATGTACTAAGATAGTAAGGGTATTCCTTTCATCCATGTATGAACTCTTGTGATACACATGTTCTATTGTTTCATCGAGTTTTCATACAAGACACAAATTCAAAGATAAAAGTGTTAAGAATTTCAAGACAGTGGCAGGAGAACATTAAACCATTAGACCATTGTGGGTCTGGTCCTGTGCTCTATTCCTTTGCTATAACCAGCCTTTACCAATGATAGCCTTGAATAGCTGGTTTAGTTCAGTTCAGCCACTCAGTCATGTTCAACTCGGCAACCCCATGGACTGCAGGACTCTAGGCTTCCCTGTCCATCACCAACTTGCAGATATTGCTCAAACTCATGTCCATTGAGTTGATGATGCCATCCAACCATCTCATCCTCTGCTGTCTCCTTCTCCTGCCTTCAGTCTTTCCCAGCATCAGGGTCTTTTCCAAGACAGCTGGTAGAGATTGGTGAAGGGCCAGTTCTGATTTGTACATATTTTTCTAGACAGCCCTCTTAGAACTCTGTGTATTGAGTGGTTACCCATTCCAGTATTCTTGCTAGAGAATTCCATGATCAGAGGACCTGGTGGGCTATAGTCCAAGGGGTTGCAAAGCACACACACAGCAGCTTCTGGTCAGCCCTCTTAGAATTCTGTGTAGACAGTCCATGAGACTGCCTAGGTTTAGTTGGGTACATGGGTCTTATGTTCATAGTAGAGTTCAGGCTGAAAATATCATTTAGAGATTAGTCTGCTTGTAGAGCTTATTAAAAGCTACAAAGAAAATGAAATCACTTAGAGAGATGAAGAGAGAACAGGGACCATAGATGAGAAAAAAATAAAACTGCTTTTCTTCCTAGACTGCAGGCTTCATGAAAGCAGATCATATGCTTTAACTGGTTTGTGCAAATCTGGCAATGAGCAAAGAGTGTCACATGCTATAGGTGTTAGATAAATGCACAAAGAATTAATAAAATGCAAACAACAAGTTATCTGAAGGTATTATAATTTTTCTCACAGACGTTGCCTTAATTCTCTCGAATTTGGTGCGGCTTTCTTTTCCAGCAGAAATTATACATTGACATATGCATACCTGTTACAGGTAATTTTATTTTATTTCTGCAAGTAATTAACCTGTTTTCCATGCCTTCTGTGATACTAGTTAAGAATATTTAGCATGGAATAACTCACTCAAATGTAACTTCAGCATTTTTTTCCTCTTTCTCCCTTGTCATTGAAGATATTGTATCATAAATATGATATCATATATCCATTTTCTCTAGAAGCTTCATAAGCAATTTCCAATGGCTATTTGGTTCACTGTTTCTTAAGATTTTGTTCCCCTGGAAGAATTTCCATCACTGTTTTTCATTTTCTTTGGAAAAGGGAAAAAGGAAAAATAGAACAACAGTATCTTTCAAAATGTGCTTTATGAACAAATATGCTTACAAGACCTGGTTTCTCGAATCGTTACACAAATTGAAAGGCTTCAGCACTCCTTCCATCCCCCAACCTCAAGCACTTTCTCTAGCAAAAATCCGTAACAGTTTCTGTCTTATGAGCAGTCTTTTAATCCCAGCCATGGCATTTGTGACTTGGCTAATTATGAAGTACAATTAAAAGATGATTAAGAATTTTTCCCTTCTCAGCCAGAACTCAGGAAGTGTTCTCTTTGTTCTCACCTATTTAATCACCTTTGCAGTCATTTCCAATCTAGCTTTACTCCTTTTGACATATCCCAAAATAGCCTTTTTAATTCTGGCCGGAGATGTTCTTTCTTCTTATCTGATCTGGCACCGTCTGCTGCTTTATTGGCTGCTATCAAATAAGATACCCTTTCAAACCATCTAAAGTCACAGATGCCTCAGTTTTGATGCTGTAAACCTCCAAACTTCTGCTTGTCTTTCATAAGTCTTCAAAGGTTCTGGAGTGTTTGTCTATGCCAATAAAATGGACAGGGGTTTTTGTGGTTATTGTCGTTGTATGTTTTTGTTTTTATCAATATCCTGAAATGCTGACGAAAAACATTCTAATTTCTATTCCCTATTTCTCTGATGCTTCGACTGGGAATTTTAAAGGACTGGAAAAAGATAGCTTGGCTTAGAAGAGGGACGACATCATAATTTTAGACACAGGGAAGGGCATTTGTGAAGGCTGAGAAGTGAGAGCAAGGACGTGGTGTCGGGGGTGCTGTGCCCCTGCTGTAGGGGTTCTGGTGGCAGGTGATGGCTCCGAGTAGCTGTCACCAACCTTTGAGGAGCAACCTGATGCTTTTGCCCTTGGAACTCAGATAGGCCCTCATCTAGGGAGGAACTACACTCTAATGATTAGGGGCACTGGCTCAGGAGCCACAGGGCATGACTAAACTTAAACTTGTGTGCGTGTGCATGGGTGGATGCGTGCTAAGTCGCTTCAGTCATGTGTGACTCTTTGCAACCCTATGGACCACAGCCCACCAGGCTACCCTGTCCATGATATTCTCCAGGCAAGAATACTGGAGCAGGTTGCCATGACCTCCTCCAGGGGATCTTCCCAGCTCAGGGATTGAACCCACGTCTCTTATGTCTCCTTCATTGGCAGGTGGGTTCCTTACCACTAGCACCATCTGGGAAACCCCAAACTTAAACTTACCAGCAGTATAACCTTGACCAAGTTAGTGAACCTCTTTGTGCTTTAAAATGGCCATTTCAATACACCACTGGAAGATTGGTGTGGATATGTTTTAGTCAACATTTTTGAGCCACTAATCTTGCCAAATACATTGACATAAATTCTTTACATGAGAATAGTTTGTGCATTTATAAACATTTAAAACATTATGAACTGTTATACATTTTCTCAGTTGTAAAACTTTGTAGTTTTATTATTTTCAATTATTTTCTGCATTTTAGTGATGAGAAAATAAAAGAGAATAAAAGAGGTTGAGTGATTTGCTCAAGGTCACATAGCCGGTAATTCTAGGCTGCACACCCACAGTGAGCTTTCTAGTCCAGTGAGATTCCCATGACAACTCAGCTCTCAACAATCTGCTTTTAATCAATTGCCAAAGCAACATTCAACTTCCTGGTTCTCTTACCAGCCATCATTAGGCTGGATCTCTACAAGAATTTCTTCCGACCCAGAGTTTCATAACTATATATCAATCAGCCACCTGAACCTCTTCTCTTCCCAAATCCTGGCCTCCTGGATTTCAATTCCTCTGGCTTCCAGGCTGATGCCTTAACATCTGCTTTCTGATTGTACGCAATTTAGAAGACTAAAAAAAGAACAATTTGTTTTTGGTGGTTTGAGGATATGTGCTTCCAACAGTTATTACTTGCCATTATCAACAGGGAAGAACATACCTTCTTGGCCAGTACTGAGACCCAGGCCAATGTCTTATACTGGGGAAAGGATGATCATGCTAGACAAGGCCCCGCAGGGAGAAGCTGGGCTCTAAAGGAGTGGAACAAATTTGAAGGATAATTATATTATCTCACTCATTAAACTGGAATTATGTGAGGATGATCGTCAAACTAAAGGACAGAATATCAGAAGAAAAGACATTTGGCAGAACTTCCCTGACAAATGAGGCATTTGGTGAGGTCAGTCAATGAAAACATCATTGTTTTGGACAGCCTGTGCTCAGATTTGGGTAAAAATAGGGTTGTTTTGGTAAGTGTTTTAAATAAGAAGGTTTTAAATAAGAAGAATTGGAATTTAGGACATAGGCTGGGATGTGTTTGTTTTTAAGAATTGCATATCTATGGTACCCTTCTGTCCATTCTTAAAACATTTGAGAAAGTTGAAGTGAATTTTAGGAAAGGCTTTGCAAGACTCAGCAAACCTTGTATTGGAAGATGAAACTTTAATTAAAATAACAAAGATTGTCACAGCAAATGCTGCTTCTCAATGAACAACTTCTGAGTGCCATACACAGTGCAAAATCCTTTCTACACATTCTCTTAATGTTTCTTTCAAACCTATGAGATACTTATTAGCCCTATTTTCTTAAAAAAAAAAGAAGCTGACTTTTATGAAGGGTGGTTACAGGCTCACTGTTGTTGAGGATACCCTGAATAATAAGTCACATCTTGATTTTCCAAGTGAATTCTGAACCAACCTTTCAAATTATACACACTTTATCAAGCATTGGTCCATTTCTATCCAGATTACCTTCTATGGTACATTTCTAGAGCACTCATACTGGCTTCTGGCTTTCATGGTGTGAGAATGTTGTTTTAAAGATTTATACTTTTGAGGCCATGATGTGATGGGAAATAATTCGATATAAAGTTAAGCAGACTGGTCAAAGAATCTCTACCAGAGGCAGAACTTAGAAACTGAATGTATAGATTCAAGAGTCTGATGGGTTTTTTGAGTCCCAACCAGTTACTTAGCAGTTGTATGACAAATTATTTAACATTTTGTGCCTTTTTTTCTCATCGATACAAGGGAGCAAGTAGTGGTAGCCTACCCTGTGAGGTTGCCAAGAGAATTAAATAAATTATCTTATTTAAATAACCTGGAATCATGTTTTACATGTAGTTAAATACTCTATAAATATTAGCCATTTTTTGAAATTATTGGCATCACTGATTGTCTTGTGTCATTACTCTACAATATCATCATTTTATTCTTCTGCTCAGACGCTTTGGTAACTCCACATTCCTTATAGAATAAATTATTTTGATTTTCATTTTTGATTATTTAACATGTGCCATGCACTGTGACAAGCACATGGTCTCGTTTAATCCACACAATAATCAGAAAAGGTTGGCAGTGTTATTAACACCATTTTACAGAAAGATCGGACTCAATGAGATTTTAAAACTTGCCAAAGATAGTAAAGCTAACTGTGGCAAATTTTGAGTATAATCCAGCTTTCTGTAGCTTCAGTGTTCTTCATCACTGTGTTATATAGTTTGTAACCTTTCTTGCTTACACCACCTGCTCACTCAGTACCTCTCAGCACACTGTGGCATCTACTTTGCCAGCCTGTTCTCACCCAACTTTCTAAAAGTTTGCACTCCACTCCAGGAATACGACATGCCTGTGGCACGCTGAGCTCGTCTGTGCCTCGTGAGTCTCCATGTACTCTTACCATCTCCAGGGCCCTTTCCACTTGTCAACTAGGAAAGTAGCTTCATGCTCTGAGAGTCACATCCCGTCACTTCACTTTGTGGTCTCCTGTTACTTTAGGTAAGATTTGGCTATCTTGCCTCCATGCCCTCCGATGACCCATTACACAATGTCCAGTGTTTTATTTTTATTAAATATTTGTCTTCTCACTGAACTGTTAGCCTTTCAACAGTGGAAAACTTTTACTTTTTATCTCTGCCTCCTCCAGAACTCAGGATTTAGTAGTCTTTCACAAAGTAAGCAAGTTGTAAAATTATAAAATAAATGAATTAATGAATAAAAATTCAAATTATTTTCTAGAGCAGCACTGTCTACCAGTACTGCACTCAAAAATAATTGTGATGATGAAAGTATTCAATATTTGTCCAGTATGGAAACCACAAGACACATGTGCCTATCAAAATCATGAAATGTGACTGATGCAATGGCAGAACAGTAATTTTAATTTATTTGGTTCTGCTGCTACTGCTACTGCTAAGTCACTTCAGTCGTGTCTGAAGTGACCTCATAGATGGCAGCCCAACAGGCTCCCCCATCCCTGGGATTCTCCAGGCAAGAATACTGGAGTGTGTTGCCATTTCCTTCTCCAATGCATGAAAGAGAAAAGTGAAAGTGAAGTCGCTCAGTCTGTCCGACTGTTAGCGACCCCATGGACTGCAGCCCACCAGGCTACTCCGTCCATTGGATTTTCCAGGCAAGAGTACTGGGGTGGGGTGCCATTGTAACCTAAATCAAATCCCTTATGACTATACAGTGGAAGTGAGAAATAGATTTAAGGGACTAGATCTGATAGACAGAGTTCCTGATGAACTATGGATGCAGGTTCATGACATTGTACAGGAGACAGGAATCAAGACTATCCCCCAGAAAAAGAAATGCAAAAATGCAAAATGGCTCTCNACCTAAATCAAATCCCTTATGACTATACAGTGGAAGTGAGAAATAGATTTAAGGGACTAGATCTGATAGACAGAGTTCCTGATGAACTATGGATGCAGGTTCATGACATTGTACAGGAGACAGGAATCAAGACTATCCCCCAGAAAAAGAAATGCAAAAATGCAAAATGGCTCTCTGAGAAGGCCTTAAGAATAGCTGTGAAAAGAAGGAAAGCAAAAAGCAAAGGAAAAAAAGAAAGATTTACCCATTTGAATGCAGAGTTCCAAAGAAGAGCAAGGAGAGATAAGAAAGCCTTCCTCAGCAATCAATGAACTGAACTGAACTGAACTGAATCTAAATTTGAAGAACTCCATGTGGCTAGTATATTGGAGGGCATGGTTGTAGAGTTAGAGCTGGATGAGGATTTTATTCAAGGTTCTTCTGGTATATGGCTGGTCTGTTATTCGTTCTTAGTTACATTCTGATTCTTATACTGGTCAAAGTCTTCGTTACATCTGTTGGAAAACAGAGGTTTTTAAAATGTGGCAATGCAATAATATCCTTCAAATGGCACAATACTGTTCCCTCTGAATACAGAATAATAGCTCTTCAGAGGGGAAATTTGGGCTCTTAGAGCCACTCAGGAATTTCTGTGACAGGGTTAGCAGTCTTCTCCACAGCCCTTGGGTTCACAGAGAATGTTCAAGGACTGCGTAAAATGTCTGTGTTGGATGCACTCAGGTTCTCTGGAGTTTACAGGTGGGAAGAGACATCAGTCTCTCTTTATCTCCTTTCACTGGGCCCCTTTGACATTGTGCACAACTGTCAATTTTCCATTTGTCTTATTTTACTGTCATTATTTGTTAATGTTCCATCCTGTCCCATCCTAGGTGACTTCACTGAGAGCCAGACTCTTTCTATTTTGCACCTTTACTTCCCTAAGACTTACCGTTGCATGTGACAAAAGGAAGAGGGTCAATACATGTTTGATAAATGAATAAACGAACATTGAATCAAGGAACAGTGTTGATTCTGGGACTCCAAGAGGCCTAACACATCCATCACAGGAGAATGAGTACAGAGGGAAACCAGCCTGCAGCAGTGCCATCCACTGGCCAGGGAGCCATGCGAGAGCAGAACCGTGTCCTGTTTTCAGGACAGTCACTAGGAGAAGCAGTCACACATCCTAGGCCAGTCCAGGCAGTTAGACTGGGCGAAGTTTCAGTCAAGTTGGCAGTGCTATCTTACCATCTACCTGAGCGAGTTTGTATTTTAATGAAGAGTAAGCTGCAAGATGTTTTAACAAAGCCTTTTTTCACAGTCCTCATGTTGGCTGGAGAGCTTGCCCAGCCTCCCAGAGTGCTGAAATGAACTTGACCCATAAATGTGCAGCTCTTGTGTAATCTTTGTCTGAGAATCTCTTGGAGAAAAACATGAAAGTGGTGAGAAAACCCCAGAAATGCATGTATACATGCGCATATATACGCATCCTAGGAGGAGGCAGTAGCAAGTCAAATGCTTAAATGGAGCATGAACAGGGATTCATCTCAGTTCAGTTTAACTCAGTTTAGTAAAAACTAAGTGAACATCTACTTTATGGGGAGATACAAGAATAATTAAGACACAGTTTCTTCCTTTAAAGAATTCACAGATTTGTACAGGACAAAAAAATGTAAACAGATAACTTGTAACAGATTGTGATGAATGCAGTAGTAGAGATGTGCTGGGTCCTGTGGTGCCACATAGGAGGGGACCATTAGGTCTTCTTGATTTCATCTTAAACAATGTGTAGAAGTTCTTTAGCTGTACAATTTGGGGGTGTAGAGACTAGGAAGGGAAGGAGAATATCCTTCAGTTGGAAACAAGAGCATTGGCAAAGCCACTGAGGTATGACCAAGCATATAGGGGATGCTTGGGGGAAAGGGGCCTGCCTCTCCCAGTGGGGGCTACTTAATCATTTCATTAAAAGATTGCTCTGCCTTTCCAGAGTTACAGAGATGATGTTTACTGTTATATATAGGATGCATTGATGAGAGGATAACATCTAAATATAAAGGTCAGCTGGGAAGCTGGTGTAACAATTTAAGGGTGAGATGTTTAGGGTTCCAGTTAGAATTATAGTTGTGAAAATAAACAGCAAAACTTTCCAAGGTATAGTCTAGAGAAGTGCTTCTCAATCTCCTGTCTGATAATTTCTGAGAAAGAAAGCATAACTTTAATTTGTAGCGGTGACTGTATACCACAGATGTGTTTCTAGAAGGGAATGTGGGGATATAATTTGGAATGTCATTCTAGATAATTCTAGTATAGAAACCACCTTTGAACCAACCATCAGGGATAATCCCTATTCTAGAGGCTGAAGATTGATTCAGAGTGTACAACGAGCAAAATTTTGGCAGCTATAATTTAGCTTGATTTTCACAACTACCTTATAGAGTAGAAATTTATCCTCATTTTACCGTGGGGGGACCTGAAATTCAGCTAGAGTCTGAACCTTCCTGCAGTTCCCATTATTACTAAAGACCATGCCTGGATTTGAGCCAAGGACCATCTGATTGCAAAGCTCCAGATCTTTGCAGCTTTCCCTGGGAGCTTTAGTACTGTGACCTGAGAAAACCCTTGCATCATAATAGAGGAGCATCACTTACAGGAAAGAAGAAATTGGTAAAAGGGATATATTTCAGAACAAAGGTGCCAGGCCAGTACTCTGATCTATTGCCTTCTGCAGTTAGCTGTGTTCCAACATTATCACTGGAGTGTATCACCATATGATGAATCACGTGCTGGATTGCTAAAAGCACATGGGAGGAAAATGAAGGAAACATCCATTCATTTTTTTTTTCAATCAACATGTGTTTATTAAGCAAATATACCTTGGGCACTTGGCTCCATATAAAAGATAAAAAGGTCTGTTTATAGACATTGCTTTTGCTCTTCAGAAATCCACAGTTTTGTGCAGGATAAACTTTGTAAATTATAATTATAGTGGAGAGTGCTGAAGTGGTCAAGTACAGATGAGTATCATGTGTCATGAGAATACAGCAGAGGGGATGACCAGCTCCCTCCTAGCAGCTGAGAAATTCTTCACACAGCTAGTTATGTGGCAGTTGTTTCTTAGAGAATGAGTTGGAAATGTGCCCAGTGGAGAAGTGAGAAAGGCATTCCAGGAGGAGGGGACAGCAGAGCAAAGGCATAGTAAACTGAAAGTGTTTTAGGAGATGGAAGGAGCTCCATGTGGCAAGAGGTGAAAAGGCAGGGCAGGATTTTAAAGAGATTTGTATTCTCTTCTAAGGAAAAGGATCCCATCCTTGAGTTGGAGGCAGGTAAGGGAGTGGGAGGGGGCAGGGAGATGGGAATAGCTTGGTGTTTCAGAAAAAAATTTCAAGAGCAAATGGGGAAGGATTTGATTGGAAGTGGATAGTGCTAGGAGAACAGGATCAGAGCCTAAAGTTTCACCTCAGGCAGAGCCTGGTACGTTCTAACTTCCCCGCTTCTCCCATAAACATTTCTTCTGAACATCAGGTAATTTTAGAGGTCAAGTGTAAATGCAGAAGTGGTTTTGTCCTGCACTTGAAGAGTTCGAGGTAGAGGGCTGCACACCTGCCTGTAAACTGAATCAATGCCTCCAGGCCTTCCCCATAGCAACAAAATTAGTGCTTGACACCTAGACATTCTTCCTTTGTTTTTTCCTCATGTTGCCTGAAGGCTCTTCCTTTGACTGGCGTAATTCCCTCATCTAGCAGGGGGCCTCGTATAAACTCTGCCGCACTGCTAACACTTCACTGTCATCTTCAGCTCTATTACATCTTTCTCTCAATCATTCTTTAGAACAGGAGATGTCATCTAGAGGGGTTGTGCAGCTTGCATAAATGAATTATGAATCCTCACGATTTCAAGTGGGTTACCAAGCCCCTTCCAAGCAGAACCAGGCATCTGGTAACTCCAAAGTGTGAAAAGGACATTATGCATATGTATGCAGAGACACATGCCCTACAGCGTTTCTGAAGTGCTTGCCACATTTTTACTTACACAGGCGCCATATGCAAGGGGACCTGAGAACCAACCACTCTTTGAAAGGGAAGTGCTTTCACATATCCTTTCCCGTCTCTCTTCCTGCTACAATTCCTCAGTGTATTTATTTTTTGAACCCATGAAGGGAGTGAGGAAAAGGATTTTCTGAGTCTTTGTATTAAGTGAGAAGCTTTGCATATATGGAGGCTTGCGTGTTTGCTAAGTCGCTTTAGTCCTGTCCCACTCTTTGCGACCCCATGGACTGTAGCCCACCAGGCTCCTCTGTCCATGGAATTCTCCAGGCAGGAATACTGGAGTGGATTGCCATTCCCTTCTCCAGGGGATCTTTCTGACCCAGGGATTGAACCGGTGTCTCTTACATCTCCTGCACTGGTGGGCAGATATTTTACCACTCAGTTCAGTTCAGTCGCTCAGTCGTGTCTGACTCTTTGTGCCTCTATGGACTGCAGCATGCCAGGCCTCCCTGTCCATCACCGACTCCCAGAGTTTACTCAAACTCATGCCCACTGAGTCGGTGATGCCATCTTTACCACTAGCTCCACCTATATGTCGGCAGGTAACCATTCATGAGAAAAGCAACAAAGCTGTCTAGAAGAGCATAGTAAGGGAAACAAAATGAGGCAGCTAGACTACTCTGAAGTAGATCATTTTGTCTCAACCATGTGGTTTACAGAAAGTAATACTAAAGAATCTTGACTTCAAGTTTCCAATAACTTGAATTATTTTCATGTTTTCAAATGTGACACAGAGGCCACAGAATCTCAGACAAGCCAGGCACAGCAGGTTAATGAAACTGAACACTCAGGCAGTAAGGACCTCTCTGGAGGTTCAGTTGAGTTCAGTTCAGTCGCTCAGTCGTGTCCAACTCTTTGCGACCCCATGAATCGCAGCACACCAGGCCTCTCTGTTCACCACCATCTCTCGGAGTTCACTCAACTCATGTCCATCGAGTCCGTGATGCCATCCAGCCATCTCATCCTCTGTCGTCCTCTTCTCCTCTTTCCCCCATTCCCTCCCAGCATCAGAGTCTTTTCCAATGAGTCAACTCTTTGCATGAGGTGGCCAAAGTACTGGAGTTTCAGCTTCAGCATCATTCCTTCCAAAGAACACCAAGGGTTGATCTCCTTCAGAATGGACTGATTTGATCTCTTTGCAGTCCAAGGGACTCTCAAGAGTCTTCTCCAACACCACAGTTCAAAAGCATCGATTCTTCGGCACTCAGCTTTCTTCACAGGCCAACTTTCACATCCATACATGACCACAGGAAAAACCATAGCCTTGAATAGGCGGACCTTAGTCGGCAAAGTAATGTCTCTGCTTTTGAATATACTACCTAAGTTCGTCATAACTTTTCTTCCAAGGAGTAAGCGTTTTCTAATTTCATGGCTGCAGTCACCATCTGCAGTGATTTTGGAGCCCCCCAAAATAAAGTCTGACACTGTTTCCACTGTTTCTCCATCTATTTCCCATGAAGTGATCGGACCGGATGCTATGATCTTCGTTTTCGGAATGTTGAGCTTTAAGCCAACTTTTTCGCTCTCCTCCTTCACTTTCATCAAGAGGCTTTTTAGCTCCACTTCACTTTCTGCCATAAGGGTGGTATCATCTGCATATCTGAGGTTATTGATATTTCTCCCGGAAATCTTGATTCCAGCTTGTGTTTCTTCCAGTCCAGCGTTTCTCATGATGTACTCTGCATACAAGTTAATAAGCAGGGAGACAATATACAGCCTTGACGTACTCCTTTTCCTATTTGGAACCAGTCTGTTGCTCCATGTCCAGTTCTAACTGTTGCTTCCTGACCTGCATACAGATTTCTCAAGAGGCAGGTCAGGTGGTCTGGTATTCCCATCTCTTTCAGAATTTTCCACAGTTTATTGTGATCCACACAGTCAAAGGCTTTGGCATAGTCAATAAAGCAGAAATAGATGTTTTTCTGGAACTCTCTTGCTTTTTCCGTGA
>SJYX01020342.1:89808-108743 GCA_006410675.1 Oreotragus oreotragus
CTGCGGCCATGAAATTAAAAGACGCTTACTCCTTGGAAGAAAAGTTATGACCAACCTAGATAGTATATTCAAAAGCAGAGACATTACTTTGCCGACTAAGGTCCATCTAGTTAAGGCTGTGGTTTTTCCTGTGGTCGTGTATGGATGTGAAAGTTGGCCTGTGAAGAAAGCTGAGTGCCAAAGAATTGATGTTTTTGAACTGTGGTGTTGGAGAAGACTCTTGAGAGTCCCTTGGACTGCAAGGAGATCCAACCAGTCCATTCTGAAAGAGATCAACCTTGGGATTTCTTTGGAAGGAATGATGCTAAAGCTGAAACTCCAGTACTTTGGCCACCTCATGAGAAGAGGTGACTCATTGGAAAAGACTCTGATGCTGGGAGGGATTGGGGGCAGGAGGAGAAGGGGACGACTGAGGATGAGATGGCTGGATGGCATCACGGACTCGATGGACGTGAGTCTGAGTGAACTCCGGGAGTTGGTGAGGGACAGGGAGGCCTGGCATGCTGCGATTCATGGGGTCGCAAAGAGTCGGACACGACTGAGCGACTGAACTTAACTGAACTGTGTTGTTTTTACATGATTACACATCATCTTGATTTACTAATTATGCATTACTTCACTTAGCCTCAACTTATTTCTAAAATTGGACTACTAATGACTGTCCTATTCACTTTATATAGTTTTTGTGAAATTAAATAACAGCACATGTAAAGATATGTTGTAATGTGAAAAATCCCAAATTTCCAGAAAGGCTGGTTATTATTATCATTGTTTTAGATGTTTTTAGGCTGTCACAGTCACAAGAATATTTGAGGAAAGTCCACTTGAATTACTGATCCACAGAAGAATAGCTACATTCACCCATGGAGCCCAAGCCCTGCCCCCTTTTTCTTGTGAAAAACTGCCCAATACCTCCTATGTGTATAAAGTTGATAGTATTTGGAAATAAGGATTGGCAAATTCTCTCCTCCCTTTAAAAGTGATATACAAGGTGGAAACCTGCATTTTTTAAAATTTTTTCATTTTACAAATAGTGAGCTGTTATCATTCCTGGAACTCAGAAATTGAACATGATTGCCAAAGCCCATCTGTTTGATAAGTAGTCAGAAGCTCAGACACTTGCAGATTCTGCCAGTCTTCATGGTTTTCCTTCCAACAGTGATGGTTCTCATGCCTTTCTCCAGCCTCACTGCCATGTTGTAGGGGAGGGAGAATGGATCTCAGAAGTAAGCAGTAGATCTGGCCCTTGACCAAGCTGCTTATCACTTGGGCTGACTAATCTCCTTTCTTAGTAAATTTCAGTAGTTTCACTTTTCAGCCCCTCTCCCACGTGGAAGTGGAGAGGGTGGGAAGGGGCGTGGGGGACAAGAACTGCCTTTGGCATGGTCTGGCATCCTGGGATAGAACTGAGATTAAAGCCACCTCTGTCAGCTACCACTTGCAGCTGTTTGACCTGATTTAAATTATTCTCTCTGTGACTTGCTTACTGCATCTGTATATGGGGATGGTGCTATATCTACTGAGCAATGTATTTCTGAGAATTAGATGAAATAATGTATTTAAAATATCTTACAAAGAACATAGCACTGAACAAATGCTAAACAAAAATGTATTCTCCTGTTCTTTTCCCTTTGATTTGTAATGACTCATGAACATACTTGGCAACTTTGTCTTTCTAGACCACTCTTTCCTTGTGGATAAAAGGAACTCAATGATTTATAATTCCTGTGTACTCATGAAGGTCTATAATTTCTATAATTCAAGTGCTTTAAGAGAGGAATAAATGAGATTGCTCTGTACATTCTTAAGTAACTGGAATAAAGTCATATTGGGAGATTGAGAAGGGAAAATTTGATCTAGGTATTTTTGAATAGGGGCTTCCCTGGTTTTTGAATAAGTAGTATTTTGATAAGCATGTAGGAATTGACAGAATGAGGAAAGATATACAAAGTTTAATGTTTTATTAATTTAACAAAAGATATTTGGATAAATGGGTTCACACTGAAGTAGTAGAGATTCTCTTGAGCTGTATTTATAAATTTGAAAAAGGGCAACCCAAAGGAAGCATGAGCCCCTGTCTTGGGGAGGCAATGCCTGTCCCTTATGCTTGTTGCACACAGGCAGGAGTGCAGCAGGCCTTCTAGGCGGCCTTAGTTCCTTCCTGGACAGTAATCTGCATGAAAGCAAGGACTTGGTCTCTTGTTGCCAGGCATGCTTGCTGATTGTTGAACTTCAGATGAGTAAATGAGTGTCACTGATGTACCTAAAATATTAATGTCTAAGTGTGTAATAGGATCCAGGAGGAGAGACCTTAGTGATCCTTTTATAATAGCAATTTTCCTGGAACACTTTCTGAAGATACCCCAGAGCACTTTTGAAAATGCTGATTATTTTTTGTAGACAACTTTTTCTTGCCTGTTGTACAGCTGTGAGTGTGAGAGCCTAAATTCTCTGGAGACCTGAGCATATGTACTCTCCCTGAGAAAATCTGCGAGAGAACCCCCAAGGACACTCTGTACCCCTTTCCCAGCCAAGACAGGGAAAGCCTGCCTGAAATGCTTCCTCGGCCAATGAGTAAAGTGTGATCTGAGAATAGAGCTTCACAAACATTGTGTGTGTTAGAATGAAGAGTGAATTGATGTATGAGTCAGAAATTCTTGGTCCATCCTTGATCTTCACCATAAGTATAATATGAAAATCTCACTGGGCTTCATTTTCTCCCCCGCAAGTAAGGAGATAAAGCCAATGGACACGGCAAGATATCTTCCAGTTTGATCCTCCTAGTTTTATGTGTATTTCCTAGATTTGTCAACCTGGAAGAATATATTTCTCTAGTTCAGCTTGCTCATTGCACAGATGAGAAAACTAAGGTGTGCAGAGGTGAAGTCATTTGCTGAAGGTCACAAAACCAGTTAGATGCTGAGCTAAGATTAGAACCAACAGTTTTACACTGCCAACCCAAAGGTTCTTCACCTTTTATGTGTCAGTTCAGTCGCTCAGTCATGTCCAACTCTTTGTGACCCCATGAATTGCAGCACGCCGGGCCTCCCTGTCCATCACCAACTCCCGGAGTTCATTCAAACTCATGTCCATCGAGTCAGTGATGCCATCCAGCCATCTCATCCTCCGTCGTCCCCTTCTCCTCCTGCCCCCAATCCCTCCCAGCATCAGAGTCTTTTCCAATGAGTCAACTCTTTGCTTGAGGTCACCAAAATATTGGAGTTTCAGCTTCAGCA
The DNA here is from genome assembly GCA_006410675.1 of Oreotragus oreotragus. Lineage (NCBI taxonomy): Eukaryota > Metazoa > Chordata > Mammalia > Artiodactyla > Bovidae > Oreotragus > Oreotragus oreotragus. Next base: position 93,045 of record SJYX01020342.1, read on the forward strand.
TCATTCCTTCCAAAGAACACCTAGGGCTGATCTCCTTTAGAATGGACTGGTTATGTGTCAGAATTCACCTTAAAAAATCCCATGAAAGCTGTGGACTTCTGGGAGTGAGAGATGGGGTGAGGGCAAACACTTTACACACAAAACACATAAAATTTACAAACTATTTAAGGGAAGGGGTTCTTGGATTTCAGGTCAAAAGCCTTTATGCTATACTTTATTACTCAAAGTAGATGTTGAAATCAGATGTTAAAAAGAAACATAATTATATGTGTTAGAAAGCATGCCTTTGACTTTTTTGGTTTAATAACTTCATTTGTGCAGAAAGCAGCTCAACACAACTGGAATAAGTTTGGGTTTATATCTGCCCTCCAAACAAGCCTTACTCACTTGCTTTGTTGATGGCCATTTCTGATTTCCAAAGAGCCAGTTTCCCCTTTTAAATATCACAGCCTTGTTTCTCTTATGTATACTTCTGCTAAATTCAGTGCTTGACTTATGTCAGCTGTAGCCAAATAACACAAGAAGAGGGTTGGCTAAAACAGAAAAGGTTTTTTCATTAACTGGGTCTGAAGGTGACCTCTACTAATTAGTTCTTTTTTCAGCTGCTTTTCACCCTCTTGTCTTCAGGTTTTGGATTCTCAAGTCTTCCAGAGAAACGACTTGAGAAAGGAGGGAAATATCCTCTATGTTTCTATACAGCTGCATCTGGGTTCAGAGCCCTCTGTTCCAGTTGTGTAGTCAGATCCGTCCATTCCAGGCTTGAAAGCTTCTATTCTAAGGGCCATCGAGAGAACTTGGAAGCCTCCCTTGAGTAGGCCTATGGGATGTCTTTAAGGTCTTACACTCACTCTGACGGACATGCAGTCCAAGTCCAGGTGCTCTGTACTCTTTGATGCTTGGCCTATAGAATGCCCGCAGACTTTCTAGTCATGTAAGCACACGCTTCATTAAGATTGGATGGGTTCTTTTTTTTTCCCCACAGAGACTGTGCCCCTATTGCAGTTTATTAAAACTACCCATGCGGTGTACCATTATTCTTCCTGCTTGTATTCATGAATGGCCAGGCCTCAGTAGGAATATCCAGGTGGAGATCAATAATCAGTCTCTTAGTTAGGGTAGGAAAAAAGAAAAAGAAAATCTATTGGTACACTGCATTCAGCTGTGTTGAAGAGGTCTTATCATTAAAGCAGCAGCAGGTGTTCATAAGCCAAGCTTGCTGGGAGTGTTGTACATGCAGGATTAAAATAATTGTCCATCAGTCTCTGTCTCATAAATGTTTTCCTTTGACTTTTGGCAGGAACTCCAACCTGAGCATATGCCAGTTGACATGGGAACACTGAGGCCAGCAGTTTAAGGATTTTCACATTTGCTTGCACTGGTAAGATTTAAAGATATAGTAATGAAGGACATTAAATGTTACTGAGTCCTGGCTGTTTGCACTAGGTATGACATTAAACTTGTTTAGGTGTTAAGTTTTTTTGACTCAGATAGGTCTCTATTCAGTTACTTTACAAAATCATAGTAAAAAAGGAGAAATCTGTAATCTATGAATTTGAGCATAGTGTCATTGGTATTGGTGAAAATATGGAAACTAAGTAATATCAGATTTTTTTTTAACTTCTGTACAATTGGACCAAGTGGGATAAACGGTTTCCCTTTTGAACAATGAAACTGTCTGTTCTAAAGAGATCTGATTCTCAGAGGACAAAGGGATACAGTGTTTAAGATCAATGTGGAGAAAGGGGCTTTCCAGGTGGTGCTAGTGGTAAAGAACCTGCCAGTCTCTGCAGGAGATGTAAGAGACCCTGGTTCAATCCCTAGGTTGGGAAGACCTCCTGGAGAAGGAAATGGCTACCTCCTCCAGTATTCTTGTCTAGAGAATCCCTTGGTGGGCTACAGTTCATGGGGTCACAAAGAGTTGGACACAACTGAGCAACTTAGCACGCATGCATGGAAAAAGAAAGTGAAAGTAATCCTGTTTTCATACATCAGTGGACAGTCATGCCTTTAATATGGATGCAGAGACTAGATTTTTAAAAGAACTAAATCTGTAGTCATTTATAGGATTGCTTGAAAATGAGAACTGCGTGATGCCGATGGTGTGGTGTTCACTGGACGCTTATTGGTATCAAAGGCACAACCATATGATGTTTCTTTAAAAGAGAGGCAAAATTGTGACGATATTGGCAGATGGATAGCAAATTGTGTTACTGGAAGATAGTTTTGAAAAGAGGAGTCTAAGATCTGAGACCAAGATATAATATTGATTTAAGTAATAATTAAGCATTCTATCTTTTATGGAAGAGAACAGAGTCTCTGGACATATTTTCAATACAAAATAAAAAATACACCATGATGTGGCTAACTGAAGTTAAATAAGACAGTATAGGCCTAGGTAGATACTTTGGATCCTGACTTGTTGAATTTAATGGATTAAATTCAGTAATAATACTCATTCATTACCATCTTCAAGTTGAGTCAGATCTTCATGGGATGAGACTGCACTCAGCACCTTAATTTCTCTAAGGGGTACCACTCTAGCATATTTTCTACCAATATTCAGGTCTCCATTTTCATGTGACCTTGTAGCAGGTCTATGGTACACTGAACAATATTTGACTTTTAACTAACTTATTTTCCATTTTTTAGTACTAGATACCTTAAATCTGTGAATTTTCAAAGGATGTATTTTGGTAATTCAGCACTCGCGTTTAGCCTTCTAAGTGTCTCAAATTGCCCTGCTGCTTTATTCAGTTATATCATTACAGCAACTTTTAGTTTAACAGCTTGTATTCGCATAATCTATTTATGGAACAATGGAAGAATGATTGTGAAATAGCCTGGAAGATGCATTAGTTAAACGGATACCTGAAACTGACGATACAGCTTCACACGTTTATACATATAAAAGTAAATGATCGTACCATTATGGTTTCTTTTATCTGAATAACACATTCCTCTTAGAAATTAAATTACTTTGCACTTGAGTTTAGTGCTTTATTTCATGATTTAGATGTACTTTCTAGAAACTGCTGCCAAACCCGAATTCCCATACATAAGTCATGGTTTCTCATATACACATGGAATTCAAGATAACATCTTATTTAGAGAGTCATTAAATCTCCGATATCAGAAAGGCCAGAGTTAGAACAGGGCTCCTTAAAGTCCTCAAAGCTAAGCAATTTGAGAAAAGAAAAAAAAAAAAAAAAAGTAAGAGAAACATGCATGTGATTGGTTTTAGTGAAAAAATAAACTCAGTGGAAGTGGTACTTCTAATAACTCACATCTGGACCACAGAAGTCATCATTTCGTCTGAGTTCTGTATATCAGATTGTGCTTCTTCTTATCAAGAGTGAATTGCTACCAAAGAAACCCAATAGATTGTGTTAAACTGATTTGTTTCATTTTGGTTGTGGGAAGGTTTTCTGGAAGCTAACTTTGAAGTTCCTCATCTCTGGAGAGAAGCAGATGATACGGAATCCTGTGCTGCTTCTGTAATACGAGGATGCTTTGTTGACCAGATAGGCTTGTTTGAGAAAACATCCATTGACACAGAGTGGCATGGTAGAAAGAACCATGATTTAGTAATCAGTGGACACCATAGCTGATTTGGCTTTTTTTTTTTTCTTTTGCCTCTGAGATCTTAAATAGTCACTTAACTGTTGAGTCTTAAATTTAATCTGTAAAATGAGGTTAATAGTCACTGTACTTACTCCTCTGTAGATTTATCCAAAGGTAGGATATTAAATAGGAAACACTGAGAAACTAAGAATCACTGCACAGATTTTACATTGCCTTTAATAAAAAGTTGATTCCTTATTAATAGCACTTCCTGACCTGAAAGTTATATATCAAAAAAGCATCTTCATGGATTTTCAAAGGTGTCTTTACATTGAACAAAGGCTAACAGTAGCTCTAATCTACTTGTTTTTCTTATTAAATTATGATAACTGCAAGAGTTCATTGAATAACTTATGTCTGCCTTGTGTCTGAACCTGTCTCTGGCGTTTATGCTGCACTGATATTAAATTTCAGTGTCCTAGAATCACTCCAAAAGGAGAACATGGGAGAGAATGGAAGAAATGCTTGCAATATAATCCCTGTCAGCAAGATGGGAGGAAAGAGTCTCTGGGGTTGATCCTTGAGGTGAATCAGCCTTTCTTAGACCTCTTTCCCTCTAATTCTTTTCAGATGTATACTTTTTACTTATCTCTGCTTATCTTCCTCCCCTTATCTTCCTCTCTCCACCCCCTCCAGTCTCTTTTCTCCTCTCCTTCACACCTCAGAAAGTCCTTTACTTGTTTACAATCCAGGTTGTTTTTGTTTTTTTTTTTTTAAGCTATTGACCCACAGCCCTCTGCTTCCATAAATCCTGCTTTAAGTGTTTGATCTCTAAGACAAATATACCCCTATAGCCCTGAGTTTACTCTTTGACTCTGTTTCATTACAAACGCTGTAGACAATCAATATGAACTGAGGGGGGAATGTCTTGGGTCAAAAAACATAATTTGCTTGACCACACCATCATCTTTGCCCCTGAAAAGAACAGTTGATCACGTGTCCTTTAAGGATGAAGCTATCATTATTGGAAAATGTCACCTATATAATAAACAGGAAATTCCAACAATTATACATGTTATAGAAAATCTTCCAGAGCTCCCAGTTCATGTACTAATGTTAAAAGCAATCAAGGGCTATGAATAATGGATGAAGTTAAACATAGTGGTCCAAATTTTTTATCCAGACTGCTAGAAAAGAGTGTTAACATAATGGATGTGGGTCAGAGAAATTGGCTGACATATGAAATACTAACCAAAAGTATCATCCATTTAGTTTTTTTTAATGGATAAAATTTGAACACCAGCCAAAGTTCACCATTGTGGAAATGTTTACCTATGTGTGCTACCATTTTCTTTCCTGATTCCAAGACCCCCCAGTTACATGGAAGCATCATTTGTACCTTCTCTGATGATTAAATCCACCCTCATTCATATGAATTTATTCTCTAAAGAAAACAAAAATAGCAGTCTCTTTAAGTCTGAGTACAGTCCATTCTGTCCTCATGTTAGAACTTAGCTTCAACTTTCTTTGGGTCGCAAAATGCTGTGACTAATCTGAGAAAGTAACTAAAGAGAATTGAGATAGGAATGAAGTTAAGTATAGGAAAAGTTATCTCAAGATCCACTATGCAGATTTCCGTGTGTTTATAACTAACCCATTTAGCCTGAAAATTAGTTTTTATTCATCACAATAGACCATACTACTTGGAGAAGGCAATGGCACCCCACTCCAGTACTCATACCTGGAAAATCCCATGGGTGGAGGAGCCTGGTGGGCTGTAGTCCATGGCGTCGCAAAGAGTGGGACACGACTGAGCGATTTCACTTTCACTTTTCACTTTCATGCATTGGAGAAGGAAATGGCAACCCACTCCAGTGTTCTTGCCTGGAGAATCCCAGGGATGGGGGAGCCTGGTGGGCTGCCGTCTATGGAGTCGCACAGATTTGGACACGACTGAAGCGACTTAGCAGCAGCAGCAGACCATACTACTAACAACTCAGTGAACTGCTTTTCTTGAGATATGACTAAACTGGATACTGTTATTGCCAGTGTACTCAACTAAAAGATGATTTCTCTTTTCAGTCATTTATCTCTGCTTCTCCCCAGAGTCAAAATGGAGTTGAGATATAATCAGCAAATAGGGTTCCTTAGGTCCCTTCCCAGTAATGGGTTCATGAAGCAATGTAAACTGGTAGAAATTCAAGTACAGTCTCTAAACTCTCGGCTGCTTTCCTTAGCATTTTGCTGAAGCTCCAGAAAATAGCAAGTATTTTCTATTCCAGTCACCCACTAAACTTTGCAGCTGATCAGAATAACCCATAAGTAACAATAGGAACCAGACAACCACCATATATACAATGGTCGCATCTATCACTCAGACATTCTTGGTGTAATAAAGTCAAAGGTGAATTTCCTCCTTTTATTTTCAAGGTTTGCATCTGACATAGTGTCATTAGAGCACTGACTTATGGAAAATTGGGGTAGATTGAGAGCCTTTGATAAAAGGCAGTCTTTATATCACTGAAAGAGTCTAATGAATTGAGGGAAAAGGGGAGAAATAGGTTTTAATGATATGTTTTCTGATGTCCTGTTGAGCATCTGCAAAAATTCTAATTGACTATCTAAAGATACATTATAAAAATATGTTTTAAATCACAAATAGGATCCTGAAAAATATTTTAAAAGCTTAAATATATAAATTTTGAAGGGAGTATAGAGGGCAAGGAGAGAGAGAAACATTGTAAGCATATTATGATTGCATCTTCATATCGAGCAAGAAGACATGCTCTGACATCCCATGTTTTGGTCATGTACATCAGCTTTTAGATTCTATGTATATGCTCTGTGGGGGAAGGAAGGGGAAGGAAAAGGAAGAAGGGAAATGTCTTAGCATATAGACAGTATATATCATCAAAAGTAAAACATCCATAGATTACCTATATGGGCGAGATCTACAAAATATCTCTTTCCTCAAGGAGTGACAATTACTGCTAAGATTAAATATGATAATTTTAGAATTGTTCAAGGATTTACTTTAACTCTTAGTGGGTTTTGTATTGCTTGATGAGCTGTATTGGTATATGGTCATGGCACCACTCTAACAACTAGGGTCCCACTGAAACCCTGATTTCATAAACAGGAGATCTCATAGTAAAAATAGACATCTCCAGGTATTAATTTTCCAGGTGAAAAAACATAACTTTCTGTTTTCTCCTTCCCTAGTCATTCATTTATCCATTTATTTGTTGAGTTATTCACTGAGCAAATATTTATTGATCAGCAAGTAGGTATTTACTGAGCATTGTTTTGCATACTGGGGATACTGAAGTGAACCCAACAGATAAAATTCCTTGTCTTCATGGATCACTTTCTAGTAGAGGAGATAAGCAAGATAGAAATCTAAAAGATACGGCTTTTATATACTTTATACTCCCATGTGTACTTTATAAATAGATGACTGCTAAAGAGAATGAGTGAAATAGAGGAGATATGAAACGTCACAAAAGGTTTTGGTAGGTGTTTGAATTGTAAGCAGACAGATGTAGTAAATTTTTTTTAATGTAGACTTTTTTTTATTGCCATGGTGTTGTTGTTCAGTTACTAAGTCATGTCTAACTCTTTGTGATTCCATGCATAACATTTATTGAAGACCTTCCTTAAGGTAGCCATGCGCAGCTTACTTTTTTTAACTTTTTATTTCATATTGGAGTATAGCCGATTAGCAAATGTGATAATTTCAGGTGGACAGCAAAGGGACTCAGACATACATATACAGGAATCCATTCTTCCCCAAACTCCCTTCCCTTCCAGGCTGCAATATAACATTGAACAGAGTTCCCTGTGCTACACAGTAGGATGTTGTTGATTATCCATTTTAAATATAGCAGCGTGTTCTATGTAGACTTTTTGAAACAAGACTTGAGGGAGATGAGATAGCAAACCATGTTGTGGGAAGAGTTTTCTAGGCAGTGAGAACAGTAAATGCAGAAGCTCTGAGACAAGAGAGTACCTGACATATTTGAAAAACAGCAAGGAGGCCACTGAGGTTGGATCAGCATGAAAGAGGGAGAGGTAATGGGAGATGACATCAGAGTGACAATGTGGAGGAATCTTTCTTGCTGCCAAGTTGAGAGTGGACTGCAGAGATGACATGTGGGGTCAGCAGGGAAGGCAAAGGTGGGGAGATCATTTAGGAGCCTGCTGCAGTAATTCCAGTAACAGAGGAGAGTATCAGGTATTGAGAGTCAGTGGAGAGGCTTGCCTTGACTAATAGCAGGGAGAACATACCCATGCTAACAGAAGAAAGGTGGGTAGGTGGGCAGATGTGATCATGAGAGCCTGTGCAAGTTCTTTTATGATTATCTACCAGCTAACAGGCACAGCAGGCTGCATGAGTGTAAGCACTGAGTGATTGCTTGAGTGACTTTTGTGAGGGCTATGATTTCGTCAGGAAAGTTCACTAAAGCAAAGAGGGAGCCAAGATATAACTATAATGATAGAACTTGGAACTAGAGCTGGAAAGGAGGCAAGAGAGGATATATCATTGGGAGAGATATCTCAGGGACACCGAGAGTGTGGATTTTAGGTCCTGGGGGATTGTAGAATTGTAGAATTTGGGATGAGGGAGTGAGGAAAAGACCCCGATATTGCAAATAGGGAAAGACTGAAGGCAGAAGGAGAAGAGGACAACAGAGGATGAGATGGGTAGATGGCATCACCAACGCAATGGACATGAGTTTGAGCCAACTCTAAGAGATGGTGCAGGACAGGGAAGCCTGGCGGGCTGCAATCCATGGGGTTGCAAAAAGTTGGATGTGACTGAGTGGCTGAACAACAAAGGAATGAACAAGAAAGACGAGAGGCCATGATTAGGGAAAAGAATATTTGAAATTAAGGTTTTGCAAGGGCAGCAGTTATTGGTAGCGATTAAGTCAAGGGTATGACTATAGAAGTGAGTGGTTTAGGAAGAATGGCTGATGAAATTTTTGGAAGAGAGGAAGTCAGGAACTGAGAGCACAGGTTAGTGAAAGGATCATCTCATTAGATACAAAAATGATTAAAAATTGAATAGGAGTAGTATTAGAGAGAGTGATCCTTATCAGACACTAAGATTTCAGTAAGTGAGTGTTGAGTACAAGACTCAAGGGTGATGAGACAGACCTTTCAAAGAACATGAAGACCCTTCCTGAGATTCCCCTGTCTGTTGCTAAGGAAGCAGTTGTCCTTCATAGAGTGGTATGACTCAGAGCCAACACACAGATAATCTATTAACTTGAGCCAAGTAGTGGTCTTCAGTGAGGTGGTCTTACATGGAATGGGCTAGTTCCCTCTGAATTCATCATTGTAGAACCCAGATGTTCATTCATCTTTAATCAGAAGACCTCCTTAATTCCTTTTATCAGAAGAATATTTTAGTATTTGGCCCATCAGAGTCAAGCTGAACTGTGGAACTTATTATTGCATTTTTATGACGTTCTTTTGTGATCTTTGCTCCAACTTTTTCCCACCTGCCTATTTATAAACCCTTTCTTGTTGTGTGCATGCTAAGTCGCTTCAGTTGTGTCAGATCCTGCAACCCTATGGACTGTAGCCAGCCAGGCTCCTCTGTCCATGGCATTCTCCAGGCAAGAATACAGGAGTGGGTTGTCGTGCCCTTCTCTAGAGGTTCTTCCTGACCCAAGGATCAAACCCATATCTCTGGCATCTCCTGCATTGGCAGGCAGATTCTTTACCACTATCACCACTCGGGAAGCCCAGACCCTTTTTCACTTCCCCATTTTTCTACCTTGTTTCATTCCTTCATGCAGTGAATGAATGAGTAACTGTCCACATGACTGTGACTTCCACTTTACTTTGAAAGTGCAGCATTCTCTCGTTCTGTACATTTTCTAAAATACTGGTCACCTACCAGTGCTGCTCATCCTTGGTGCTCTGCATTCTGAGCTCGGTGAAGGTATGTGCTTTGCAAGTTCTAGTGACCTTCTCTTCATCCTGATCTTCTGTCTTTGCAAAACTGACTTGAGAACTGCATCTGAATCATAAATGACTCTTAACTTTTTCCATCTAAGACACTTCTAAAATCAACATCGTTTGGGGAAGGATGGTAATAGTCATACACTATGGAGCCACTATAGTTGTTCAGCCACTCTATAGGACTAAAATGCAAGTTGTAATTAAATCTAAAGCCTTAGGCTTAGTCTCTTTGAAAAACAAAGCTGTTTTAGATTTGTGGTTTTAGGAGTGGCTATTTGGTTCTCTGTAAAATAAAATATCGGGGAACATATGAAACAGATATAAATAGAATGGGATCACAATTAGTGACACACACCATCAGTACCATTGGGATTACTACAAATTATAAAATTGCTATTTCTCTTCTTTTCCAACAATGTAGAGATATTGCAGGGATTTTAAAGAGTAATATTTTTGTCCTTTTTATGGGAAGCAAATGCTGTGAGTCAGTGAAGAACACATGATTTAGATGAATGAACTTTTCTTAACAGTTAAAATCATTCATTATTCATTCATACCCGTACTGTTGGTAATTTCTCATGCCCTACTCCAAGATTCAATCTTCTTGTTATTCTCCTCAATCTCCCTTAATATGGTTCCCACCACCTGCAGTTTCTGAGGCAGTCTGATAAAGGGAAGAGCATAGGTTGTGGCAAAAAAGGGCTGGTATTTGAATTCTGGCTTTGTCACTTATCAGCTATACAATGTCAAGGAAGTTACAAGCGTGCTACTATCATCCACTTTCTTATTACAGGGTTACCATGTTAATGGTTGTAATGTATTTGAAGGTGCTAGGCATCTCACATAATCAGTAGGTGCTCAACACATATGCATTGATGATGCTTTATCATTTGCTCCTTGATTTTGGACTCAGATGCTTGGTTTGTTTTCCTGTTTTATGCTTTTCTGGCCCCCTCAAGTGTTTACTCCTTTTTCTGCTTAAGCACTTTTTTCTTTTTCTTTTTGGTCTTTGTTTCCTGCTTGATTGGTGAGTTTGTACCGCGTTAGATTAGCTATATGGTTGCAAAGGGAGATGTTAAAGAGTCTCTCTTTTAGGTAAGGAGGATCTGAAGGAAAGGTACTAATAACATGTATGACAAAATTAAATATTTATGAGGAAGAAGGAAAGATGACATAATGAGAATCTGAGTGTCAGTTGATGGTTTAAAATTTTCACAAACCCAAAGTCTAGCGATGTTCACACTACCACAGGGTGAAAATTTGGCAAATAACATTGACTATATGTTTTAGAATCTGTCAATCAATTCAATTAAATAATTTTCTATTGTTTTCATATAGCTATCAATGGATAATTTAAGACATATAATTTTATTTCTTAATATGCCTTCCTCAGCACATAGGCACAGCATAGAAGTAAGAAGACTAAGAATGTTTGAGGACTAAGAAGACAGAAATTAATCAACAACAGCTAGAACTTAGTACTATAGTGTTTTGATTTTTTTCTTCTTGATTCTTCTTTTTTTATCAGTATTTTGATTCTTCCTTTTTTTTTTAGACAAAACAAAAGGGCAGGTGATTTGAAATTAACACTTTCCTATCTGGACTTTTTTTTTTTTTTTTAATTTGGCTACATATTGTTACAGTCTTTAATCATGTATTGTTGAATTAAAAACCAAACCAAGTAATCATCATCCTTAAGTGACGAAATATGTGAAATGAAACTCTAAACAGAAGAGACAGTTGAAACAGATTAGTTTCCAAGCTCAGCTTTCTTGATTGATACTGTCTTTACAAAACAATTGGATATTCCATGTTATTAAAATAACAGGGAGAAAAGAATATATTCTGCCTGACTGTGTCTCTTTGGTCATCTTTTCACACTCTATTAGAGGCTTTATCTGACTTTTGTGTTCCAGCTTTATTGTATTTTTCCAATGCTAGAAGAAACTTCAATGAGGACATGATAAATGGCCATATTAAATTGGATCCCTCGCCCCTTTTTAATTAAATTCATTTAAATTTAATTTTGTAATTTTACTTCTGTAAACCATCTGACTCCAGATGTTGGATGCACTTTTTCTTATTTCTGTTCCCACATAATTGTACCTGTAAAAGATTTATAGTTGCAGGAGACATTTTGGAACCTTTTATAGCTTTTTTGGCATATGTTTCATGGATGACTGGTAACATGAGCAATTAACATCCTAAAATGTTGTTCTGCTCCCCAGAATATTTTTAATAGGATAAGTTACTTTTATTAGCTTGAACTTTAAACAAATAATCATCTTAAAGGAAACATTATCATCAAAATAACTCAGCTGAAGCAGAAGGCCAACTCTCAAAGGAAATTGGTAAGAGTGGGGAGAAAAGACCCTCAGGCTAAAAGAGCCTTTAACAAAGACATAAATAAGAGGTGAGGATTGGCCTTTTGCTAAAATAAGAGCTATGAATTCCTGTTCCTTCTGATTGACTCTGAGTCACTGTAATGTGTATGTTGTACTGCATATATTATAGAATGATGGGTCACACCTCTGTCCTTGGAGAAAATTTAATCCTGGCTTTCAGTGATAGAAAATAGAGAACCACTCAAGCATCCTCTGTGTTGAAGGAGACCAAAGATGGAGGTTCTCATAAGTATATTTATATGTTTAAAGAACATATAGTTGCCATGAGGCCTAGAACTCAGACTTACTCCATTGATAAATGATCTTTACCACCAGCTCCTCTCAGGCATTCTTAAACCAACAAAAAAGATCACTCATAACTAGGCTTTCTTGTTATAAGAATTATTTGAATGCTTATGCTCATTCTGAATCTGCCTTCTTGCTTTCTTAGTCAAAACACATCTAATAACATACTTGATAGCTCACCTGGGACCTTGTCTAATGAAATTTCTAGTCCTCATCAAAGAAACATAGATGACTACAATCTAACCCTTAGACGACAACTAAAGAAAAACAACAACTACAAATCCACAGGATAAAGGAATCAATTTCTTCCCTCAAGTGAAAAATTATACTTCATTTTTTTATGTACTTCATTGTGTCTTGATGTGTATTAAATATTCACACTGCAATAAACAAACTAGAGTATGGATTTTTGCCCAAACTTAAGAGATTTAGTGAGCAAATTATCATTCTGTTCTTTTATAGTCTTACTTTGCCAGGACAAGTATTTGTCTGTGCATTGAGGATGGGAGTTCTCTAAAAACAATGGTGTTTGACATTACTCATTACTGTTTCCAATTTCTCATGTTGCCTTGACTACCAAATGAGACTATTGAAAAATAACACCAATCACTGGGAGCAGGAAAAAGGTGTTTGTTCTTAACTGACCAACAAGAAACTCAGTTTACCTAGTTTCTATAATAGTATAACAAAACAAGCTCACAAAATGATTGTTTTTCATACTTTTACAACTTTACTAGATTTTAAATGGAAAATCAGTAAAGGCCTAGAGAGCAACCAGTGTCTGAAGCAGCAAANTGTTTGTTCTTAACTGACCAACAAGAAACTCAGTTTACCTAGTTTCTATAATAATATAACAAAACAAGCTCACAAAATGATTGTTTTTCATACTTTTACAACTTTACTAGATTTTAAATGGAAAATCAGTAAAGGCCTAGACAGCAACCAGTGTCTGAAGCAGCAAATGGCACATGGCACAAAGAGTATTATGAAACTGTAAGTTACTCAATACATTTTTTTAGACAGTAACTAAACTAATTAGGAAAGTGCAGTTAACAGATACAGTGTGTAGTGACTATTTACCAATAGCTCTGATTCCTTCTGGGAATTAAAAATATATGTCTACCTTGGAACTATAAGGAAGAATTTGGAATACACATGAAATGTTAAAATACTGTATACATTCTAAGTAATAAAAAAAGTGATTCATTTTGAAAATTCTAAAATGCATTATGCTTTCAGTTACTTCTGTGGATCATGCATGATGAAATCAAACAACTTTTAATGGAATACAGTTTCTACCTACCATAAATCTTGGTTAGATCAGAGCCTGGAGTAAATGTCTAAGATGCTATAACTCAGTTTATTTTAAAACCTGTTTATCCATTTATTCACCTACTATCTACTGTATACTTTTTGGATCAAGGCAAGTGGTAGAACTTGAAAACCCTGAAATAAAAATCAGAGATAGATCCTACTGCTCTCATCTGAATGAGAGAGAGGAGACTATAAACTATTAAACAACAATGAATGAATCTTTTAAGAAGAGGTTGAAATGAAGTGTTAGTCCTTTATTCTTCCTTGGACCAATTTTCTAAGTACAAAGATTACTATAAGCGGTAACCTGACATCTTATACACAGGCATCAGTTTTTTGGGTTTTTTTTTTAAGTGTCTATATATGAGAGATACCCCTCAAAAATATTAGTTAATGTTAAACCCTCTCATCCCTTGGGAAGTTGGTACTGTTGCTTTATGGTATAGGTAGAGTACATCTGAATAAGATGGATGAATTCTGTTTTTAACTTCTATGTTGGCCTGCAAGGCTAATGGGCTAATGGAGTCCCCCTCCGACTAAGGAATGCTAATTCCTTATACTGCACTTTAGCCCTTTAACCTTTTGGAATAGTACTGCTGTAGTTTGACATCCCTCACCTTCTCCTGAAATGCCACAGGGATTTATTTCACTGGACTTGAATAGTAAAGGAACTTGTCTTTCACTTTCAAGTTTTCACAGAATGCAAGGGCAATTTGGGGACATTTCTTCAGTGAATAATCCAAAGAGCCAAAGTCTCCCTTCTAATTTTCCAGTCTAGTAAACGCTTGTTAAAATTGCTCTCACTCATTGTCTGCTGGAGATTTTTGTGTGTATACTGGCTGTTGGTAGGTGCTCCATAATAAGTGGAGGGATGGGGGAAGCCCTATGAAAGCCTCCATGTTTTTGCTATTACTCCTTGGAAGAAAAGCTATGACCAACCTGGACAGCACATTCAAAAGCAGAGACATTACTTTGCCAACTAAGGTCTGTCTAGTCAAGGCTATGGTTTTCCTAGTGGTCATGTATGGATGTGAGAGTTGGACTGTGAAGAAGGCTGAGCCCTGAAGAATTGATTCTTTTGAACTGCGGTGTTGGAGAAGACTCTTGAGAGTCCCTTGGACTGCAAGGAAATCCAACCAGTCCATTCTGAAGGAGATCAACCCTGGGATTTCTTTGGAAGGAATGATGCTAAAGCTGAAACCNAGGGGGGGCTCCAAAATCACTGCAGATGGTGACTGCAGCCATGAAATTAAAAGACGCTTACTCCTTGGGAGAAAAGTTATGACCAACCTAGATAGTATATTCAAAAGCAGAGACATTACTTTGCCGACTAAGGTCCGTCTAGTCAAGGCTACAGTTTTTCCTGTGGTCATGTATGGATATGAGAGTTGGACTGTGAAGAAGGCTGAGCACTGAAGAATTGATGCTTTTGAACTGTGGTGTTGGAGAAGACTCTTGAGAGTCCCTTGGACTGCAAGGAAATCCAACCAGTCCATTCTGAAGGAGATCAACCCTGGGATTTCTTTGGAAGGAATGATGCTAAAGCTGAAACTCCAGTACTTTGGCCACCTCATGCCAAGAGTTGACTCATTGGAAAAGACTCTGATGCTGGGAGGGATTGGGGGCAGGAGGAGAAGGGGACGACAGAGGATGAGATGGCTGGATGGCATCACCGACTCGATGGATGTGAGTCTGAGTGAACTCCGGGAGCTGGTGATGGACAGGGAGGCTTGGCGTGCTGTGATTCATGGGGTCGCAAAGAGTAGGACACGACTGAGCGACTGAACTGAACTGAACTGTAGTCAAGCCCTAAACAGTGAAAGAGCTGCTTTGTAGTTCCCAGTCTTCTCTTTCTTTTTACTGGTTCCCATGAGTTCCTAACTGATGACCTTTAAATAGGTCCCTGAATTCACTGATTTCTCACATTTGTTTTCTACTTATAAACACTGATGTGTTTTTCCCACCAATACAACATTAATCATTCAGATTCTCACTCTGAACAACATAGTCCAATCAATAATAACTTTTCATTTTTCCTATATTACAAAATAATACATTGACATTCTAGCATTCAAATTATGATATTGTATATCATTTAAAGTCATCCAGTAAAATCTTAGAACCCATTAGAAATAACTGGTATAAACCATCAGTTGTGTAT
>SJYX01020342.1:108915-130675 GCA_006410675.1 Oreotragus oreotragus
GTTGTGTATTTTTCACCTATTTTGTGTATGTTAAGATCTTATATATAAATATTCTTACATATGATACCTTTTACATAAAATATAAAATATCATATATATAGGCCATATATATATATATATATATTCTTGCCACTTCTATAATGAATATACAAAATAGAGCAAGAATACACAGAAGAACTGTACAAAAAAGATCTCTATGACCCTGATAACCACGATGGTATGATCACTCACCTAGAGCCAGACATCCTGGAATGCAAACTCAAGTGGCCCTTAGGAAGCATTACCACGAACAAAGCTAGTGAAGGTGATGGAATTCCAGCTGAGCTATATCAGGTCCTAAAAGATGCTGCTGCAAAAGTGCTGTACTCAAATTTGGAATATTCAGCAGTGGCCACAGGACTAGAAAAGGTCAGTTTTCATTTTAATCTCAAAGAAAGGCGATGCCAAATAATGTTCAAACTACTGCACAATCGCACTCATCTCACACACTAGCCAAGTAACGCTCAAAATTCTCCAAGCCAGGTTTCAACACTACATGAACTGAGAACTTCCAGATATTCAATCTGGATTTAGAAAAGGCAGAACCAGAGATTAAATTGCCAACATCTATTGGATCATAGAAAAAGCAAGAGAATTCCAGAAAAATGTCTACTTCTTTATTGACTATGCCAAAGCCTTTGACTGTATGGATCACAATAAACTATAGAAAATTATTCAAGAGATGGGAATACCAGACCACCTTAACTGCCTCCTGAGAAATCTGTATGCGGGTCAAGAAACAACAGTTAGAACTGGAAATGCAACAACAGACTTGTTCCAAATCAGGAAAGGAGTACATCAAGGATATATATTGTCACCCTGCTTATTTAACTTACATGCGGAGTACATCACACAAAATGCCAGGCTGGATGAAGCACAAGCTGGAATCAAGATTGCCAGGAGAAATAGCAATAACCTCAGATACACAGATGACACCACCCATATGACAGAAAGTGAAGAGGAACAGAGAAGCCTCTTCATGAAAGTGAAAGGAGAATGAAAAAGCTGGCTTAAAACTCAACATTCAAAAAGCAAAGATGATGGTATCTGGTCCCATCACTGCATGGCAAATAGATATAGAGACACTCAGAGACTTTATTTTATTGGGCTCCAAAATCACTGCAGATGATAACTGCAGCTATGAAATTTTTTACAAATGACGCTTGCTCCTTGGAAAAAAAGTTATGACCAACCTAGACAGCATATTGAAAAGCAGAGACATTACTTTGCCTACCAAGGTCCATCTAATCAAAGCTATGGTTTTTCCAGTAGTCATGTATGGATGTGAGATTTGGAGTGTAAACAAAGCAAAACACTGAAAAACTGATGTTTTTGAACTGTGGTGTTGAAGAAGACTCTTGAGAGTCCCTTGAATAGCAAGGAGATCAAACCAGTCAATCCTGCTGCTGCTGCTGCTAAGTCACTTCAGTCATGTCCGACTCTGTGTGACCCCATAGACGGCAGCCCACCAGGCTCCCCCATCCCTGGGATTCTCCAGGCAAGAATACTGGAGTGGGTTGCCATTTCCTTCTCCAATGCATGAAAGAGAAAAGTGAAAGTGAAGTCGCTCAGTCTGTCCGACTGTTAGCGACCCCATGGACTGCAGCCCACCAGGCTACTCCATCCATTGGATTTTCCAGGCAAGAGTACTGGGGTGGGGTGCCATTGCCTTCCCCGAGTCAATCCTAAAGGAAATAGATACTGAATATTCATTGAAAGAACTGATGGTAAAGTTGAAACTCCAATACTCTGGCCACCTAATCCAAAGAACTGACTTTTTGGAAAAGACCCTGATGCTAGGAAAGATTGAAGGCAGGAGGGGAAGGGGATGACAGAGGATGAGATGGTTGGATGGCATCACCAACTCGATGGACATGGTAATGGACAGGGAGGCCTGACGTGCTGCAGTCCATGGAGTCACAAAGAGTTGGACATGACTGAGCAATTGAACTGAACTGAAGATCTTATATATGTATACATGATATTATCATATATATGTCATTTATATCATATCACTTATATCCCATGCTTTTACACTAGCTAGGAAAAACCGTTTTATAAATCATGAGTTTGTAGTATGCTTTATTGTCTAATCTAAGCTGCAACTTGAATCTTTTTTAATTGGAGAAAATTGCTTCACAGTGCTGTGTTAGTCTCTGCTGTACAGCAAAATGAGTCAGCTCTGTGTATACATATTTCCCCTCCCTCTTGAGCCTCCCTGGAGAAGGCAATGGCACCCCACTCCAGCACTCTTGCCTGGAAAATCCCATGGCAGGAGGAGCCTGGTGGGCTGCAGTCCATGGGGTCGCGAAGAGTCGGACACGACTGAGCGACTTCCCTTTCACTTTTTACTTTCACGCATTGGATAAGGAAATGGCAACCCACTCCAGTGTTCTTGCCTGGAGAATCCCAGGGATGGGGGAGCCTGGTGGGCTGCTGTCTATGGGGTCGCACAGAGTTGGACATGACTGAAGTGACTTAGCAGCAGCAGCAGCAGCTTGGGCCTCCCTAACACCCCCATCATCCCACCCCCTAGGTCATCACAGAGCCCCAAACTGAGCTCCCTGTTCTATACAGCTATCTATTACACATGGTAGTATATTTATCGGAGAAGGCAATGGCACCCCACTCCAGTACTCTTGCCTGGAAAATCCCATGGATGGAGGAGCCTGGTGGGCTGCAGTCCATGGGGTCGCTAAGAGTCGGACACAACTTACCGACTGACTTCACTTTCGCTTTTCACTTTCATGCATTGGAGAAGGAAATGGCAACCCACTCCAGTGTTCTTGCCTGGAGAATCCCAGGGACGGGGGAGCCTGGTGGGCTGCTGTCTATGGGGTCGCACAGAGTCGGACACGACTGAAGCAACTTAGCAGCAGCAGCACCAGCAGCAGTATATTTATATCAGTGATACTCTCTCAATTCATCCCACCCTCTCCTTACCCTCCCACTGTATCCACAGACCTATTCTTTATGTCTTGCATCTCTATTTGTCTTGCAAAATAGGTTCCATTTTTCTAAATAGATTTCACATACATGTGTTAACATGAATGCTTTTAAAAACTCTCTTCCATTTAGTGAGACTTTCACCTTCCATGTACATTTAGGAAAAACTGTAACAAACATTCCTCTGAAAATCTTGCTGGAGTGTTTCTTGAAATTGCATTGAATTTATCAATTAATTTGGGAAGAACTGACATCTTTAAAATGTTCAAATGTTCTTTTCCGCATACATTGTGTTCTCTACTTTTAAGTATAAAAGTAAAGTGGAAGTTTCACTTAAATAGCTTAGCATAATTTTTAAATTATGTCCTTAAAGGTCTTGCATATTTTTATGATGCCAATTTCTACATTTTAATAAATTCCTCCTGTGGTAAGTGGCATGTTTATTTCTAATATATTTGGATAATGTTTGCTGGTATAAAGAAAACTACTGAAGGACTTCCCTGCTGGTCCAGTGGTAAAGAATCCTTCTTCCAATGTAGGGATGAGTTTGATTCCCTGTCATAGAACTAAGATCCCACATGCCTGGATCATCTAAGCCCCTCTACCACAACTAGAGAAGCCCATTGAAGACCCAGTGCAGCCAAAACTGTTTTTAAAAAAAGGAAAAAGAAAACTACTAATTTTTTCAAGTTTATCTTATCTTTGAACATCTTACTGAATATACAACTAATTCTAAAAATTGTTAATTGTTTTAAATTATTATACCATATAAAAACATAAAAATCATGTTAATTTCATCATTTTTATTCTGATCCTTAAAATCCCTTTTTCTTCCCTGATATATTTTGTGGGTTAGGACTTCGTCTTTTACATTGAACTGTAACAATGATAAGGGCATTCAGCTGTGTTCCTTTTGGTACATTGCCCTTGGTAAAGGGGGCTGCCTCCTTCAATGTTATGCTCCCTCCCTGGGGCAACCCCCATCCAATGAACAGCTGATGAGAGAAGAAAAAGGCCTGGCACACAAACTTCAGTTTAGAAAACTCTGAAGGTGAAGGTGAAAGTTACTCAGTCGTGCCCGACTTTTTGTGACCCCATGGACTATAGCCCTCCAGGATCCTCTGTCCATAGAATTCTCCGGGCAGAATACTAGAGTGGGTTGCCATTCCCTT
This sequence comes from Oreotragus oreotragus, assembly GCA_006410675.1. Lineage (NCBI taxonomy): Eukaryota > Metazoa > Chordata > Mammalia > Artiodactyla > Bovidae > Oreotragus > Oreotragus oreotragus. The sequence goes on from SJYX01020342.1 coordinate 113,073, forward strand.
CTCCAGGGGATCTTCCTGACCCAGGGATTGAACCTATGTCTCCTGTATTGCAGGCAGATTCTTTGCCATCCGAGCCTTCAGGAAAGACCCAGAAAACTCTGAAGGGCCATCCCAATCTCCCTTTGGAGTGAATGTGTGAGTTCTTGCTTTTATTTTCTCAGATATTTTTGAATAGTTTCCACACAAGAATTCATTGATCAGTACTCTGTTGAATACTTTAAGGGAGCCCCTCTGTAGATTTTTGGAGTTCTCCTTCTAGATGGTTCTCTTTTCTCCAGTACTCTGCCCTGTGGATTCTTAGCTGCCTTAGGATCCCCTGACCCCCATGTCCTCAACACAGGAAGACTGTCAGGCTACATTTAAATTCACCCTCCCTTTGACGCAGTCTGGAATTCCTCCTCAGAATGCTGCAACAATCTTTCTCCAGTAAAAGGGACCTAGCTCATTTACTTCTTATCCTCCATTGCCTAGTGTCCAATGCCTTCAGAACCATTGTTTCATATATTTTTGTCCAATTTTGTTGTTGTTTCAAGCGAGAGGATAAATCTTGACTTTGTTTGCTCCATATTTACAAGCTAAAGTCCCTCTTAACTATGTATAATCATATGAACAAGCAGGTGAAAGCACCATCCCACTTCTGATACCTCCCTGGGTTCAGGGTTGGATTTTTGACTGCATAAGCCCTCTACCCTCCCCACAGCCAGAGGAGACACATTTTACATCTGAAGACAGTATCTTAAGGGAGCTATGCACCACAATAAAAGGGGTATACTTCTGGGGGAACCTGAAATTATAGTGATTTGGGAGCTCTAAAATATAGCCAGGAAACTTGAAGAAAATAGATTTTGGGACTGGAGGAAGGGAAGTGGCATTGTAAAAATGTGAAATTAAGTGAGATGTGACTAATTCAGGACCTTTAAGTTTAAGGATGGCACTTAGATTCATTTTTAAGTGGAAAATCTATGAGAATTTTCTTCCTTGTGTATTCAGAATTAATACGAGTGTCTCCAGAAGAAACATGTAACTATAAATCTTTTATCCATGGAGTCAAAGGGCTAAGTAAAGACAACTGCATGACCAGGCCTCCAGGTCAACTGTGTTTGACTCTGGGGAACCAGTCTCTGTCTTCACTCATAAGAAGATAACTTTAGGCCGATATTCCTTGAATAACCAAGGTTAGAGATAATAAAATCCACAGAAGTGTCAGCATGAAATACAGTCATTTTTCTCTCCTTCTCACATACCCAACTGTTAATCAAGTTCTGCTTATTCTTTAAAGAAATTCCTCTGAAATACTTTCTAACCATGTTTTCATGCTTTTTGCGAAGAAATCAAGCAGTGCTCCACACTCCCCCCACCCTCAGCTCTCCAACTTTCACCAGTTTGGTTTTTCCTTATACTCTAACACCACTGAGTATATACTTTTTCATCCAGTATTTGTAGTTTACTAGTCAAGAGACAATTCAAAAACAAAGATCATATTAGTCGAAAGCAATGTACTAGTACTATCTACATTTCAAAGGCCTTTAATAATTTTAGAATCTATTCACTGGAACCAGTGTTTGAGGACCTCTTAATAGAGTGGCCCTTGCTTTCTTTCTATGGAGTTTTGCAAATAAGAATTATATCTGACCTTTAGGAAAGCCTATAGGATAAGCCCAAACCCTAAGTTCCCTACTACCAATGTAAATAATGACATCTCTGCCTACTAACTACAATAATATATTATGTTTTCTCACCCATTTTCACTATATTGTGACATCCAGAAATTTAACCATATGCCATACTTTCCTCTTGGGTGCAGCTCCAGACCAGATGGCACATGGTTTTAAGTAAACAGAATGTCCCCATAAACCACCACACTCAGTTTATGCATTTCCCACATTACTGGTCTTCTCGTTCCCCACTTCTGCCTCCACTTGGGTCCTCAGTATCCAGCCTTTCCACAAAGAGTTTCCATAAAGCATGTGAGGATTCTGCTGGGCATAAGCAGTACCATTATGAATATTATCCTTTTGTAACAGAAGCTGGAACAGTCATGATGAGATAAAGATGGTGATCTCTCTGAGCTCTGTGTCTCTGCTTAGCTCTTCCTGATTCTCAAGGGAGAGGATCCAGACAGAATATACTTCTTCGCTGCAGGTTCACAAAAACATCCCAGAGATCATGGCCTGAAGACCAGAACTAGAGCTTCAGCTGTATCTAAGGAAAGAGTGCTGAGTCTTGGAAGGCTCTGGAGTCAGAGACCTGCACTTGTATTGATGCTTTACCACTCACCAGATGTGACCTTTGTCGATATTTTTCCATAAATTACTGTTTTCTAATACATAAAGTGCAATAGTAATCCCTGTCCTGCAGTATTGTTACAAAGGTGAGATTATTTAAATATATAATATTTAGATACAAAGTTAGGTACCTAAGAATATTAGTTTTACCCACCCTATGCAAATGAATTTTGATACCAGAAGGACAGAAACTAGGCAGGAACTGTTCACTATCAAGCATTATTTTGCTTTCTGGAATCACAAATCCTGACATAGAAACAGAGGAAATAGTAATAGGTGTTTCCACAGAAGGCCTTCTTCTGTGTGTTTAAAATCCCCTCTGCAACAACTTCTGAAAGCCCTGCTTTAACTCTTTGGTTTGAAACCCATATACAATAGGGTTCAAGGCACGGGGTATGAGGTGATGAAGGATATTGAGCAGGATCAGGATGTCCATGGGGACCCTCTTTCTGGCCACATTTGTCAACACCACGACCAGAAGGATGGTGCTGAAGAAGAGAATGAGGATGAAGTGGGAGCCACACGTGCTCAGAGCCTTGACAGCAGCCCCCTCGGTCTTGAGCTTGAACACAGCTCTTAAAATGAAGATATAGGAGAGGAAGATGAGCATGAAATCTGAGCCTAGTAAAGTCCAACCAGCCACAAGCTGATAGATTCTGTTCATGGTGACACTGTCAGAGGAGAGTCTGGACACAGACAGGTTGGCACAGATGCTGTTCTCAATGACATTTTTCCCACAATAGCGGAGCCGGGCAGAGAGAATAGGAACAGGTGAAAGCAGCAAAGCATTCCGAGCTATGATGAAAGCACTAGCCTTGGCCACAAATTGGCCAGAGATGACGGATGGGTACCGTAGTGGGTGGCAGATGGCCACATAGCGGTCATAGGCCATGACCATGAATGTGCAGGACTCCATGGGGAGGAAGCTGTTCATGATGAACATCTGGAGGAAGCAGGCAGAGAAGCTGATGGACCTGAGGTCAAACCAGAGGATGGCCAGAACCTTGGGGATGACGGTGAGGCAGAGCACCATGTCCAGCAGGGAGAGGAGGCTGAGCAGGTAGTACATGGGCTCGTGCAGAGAGGCCTCCAGCCGGATGGTGACCAGGAGGGTGGTGTTGGCCCCCATGGCCAGGAGGAAGAGGAGGCTGAAGGGTAAGGCCAGCCAGTGCTGCCAGCTCTGGTAGTTAGGGAAGCAGATGAGGAGGAATTTGGAGACTGGAGCAGAGGAGTAGTTGCTGGGTGATGTCATGAGGTAAATCTAAACTGAGGATATTTTACTTGGGTTTATGTATGGTAAGGCATAGGAATTAGGTCAATAAAAAACAAAACTCTCAAAATATTCTCTAGCACTTACTCATCCAGAAAACTGATGAGATATAGAAGAACAATCCCAAATAAAGGCAAAGTTTTCTAAAGATACATAGTAATGTATGGGAGAATTTGGCAAATTATTGCTAAAGTTAAATGGAAAAGCAATAAGACAAATAAGCCACAAGATTTAGAAGAAAATAAGAAGAATCACTGCATTAAAACATACTGTAAAGCTATAAAAAAAATTTCCAAGTGAGAGTGACCAAAGCAAATTGGCTAATTATGGATCCCATAGGCCATAAATGCTCACTAGTTTACAGATTAATCTAAAATTTATAAAGATGTCAGAAAATCACATTTAACTATAGGTCTTTTCAGTGAGTATTGCTGACATAATTTATTAGATTTTAGTAGTTAAAAAAATTAGTTTTTCCTCACTTTTTAGTCACACACCAAAGTAAATTGGAGATGGAAAAATTTATACTCTCCATTCTATGATCATGAGTACTCAGCCACTTCAGTCCTGTCCGACTCTTTGCAACCCTATGGACTGTAGCCCACCAGTCTCCTCAGCCTAAGGGATTCTCCAGGCAAGAATACTGGAGAGGGTTGCCATTCCCTTCTCCAGGGGATCTTCTTGACCCAGGGATCAAGCCCATGTCTTATGTCTCCTGCACTGGCAGGCAGATCCTTTACCATTAGCACCATCTGGGAAGCATCCCCCCGTCGCTAACATGATGATGAGATGATGAAGTCGCTCAGTCGTGTCCGACTCTTTGTGACCCTGTGGACTGTAACCTACTAGGCTTCTCCGTCCATGGGATTCTCCAGGCAAGAATATTGGAGTGGATTGCCATTTCCTTCTCCAGGGGATCTTCCCGACCCAGGGATCGAACCCGGGTCTCCTGCATTGGAGGCAGACGCTTTAACCTCTGAGCCACCAGGGAAGCCCTTTTGCAAATCTATCTTTGTCTCTGATTCATCCACTTCTCTGTCCTCATTCCTTTCTTACATCATAGAGAACTATTTTAATTAAGTTCATCCTTCTGCTACCTGGCTTTCACCGAGAAGCGTGTACTTAGTGTAAAGGGTAATAAAGGAGGGGATAAGAAGGAATAAGCACAGAGAAAAGAAGGATCAGATGCCTGGATGTACTGTCAGGTAGAAGTATAGAAACAAATTTAAGTTGATGATTTTATATATTCAGGTGATAAGAATGATTAAAAACTAACTCTCTACTTGAAGAAGCAACACTAANAGCGTGTACTTAGTGTAAAGGGTAATAAAGGAGGAGATAAGAAGGAATAAGCACAGAGAAAAGAAGGATCAGATGCCTGGATGTACTGTCAGGTAGAAGTATAGAAACAAATTTAAGTTGATGATTTTATATATTCAGGTGATAAGAATGATTAAAAACTAACTCTCTACTTGAAGAAGCAACACTAATCAGAGGGCTGCTGCTGCTGCTAAGTCACTTCAGTCGTGTCCGACTCTGTGTGACCCCATAGACGGCAGCCCACCAGGCTCCCCCGTCCCTGGGGTTCTCCAGGCAAGAATACTGGAGTGGGTTGCCATTTCCTTCTCCAATGCATGAAAGAGAAAAGTGAAAGTGAAGTTGCACAGTCTGTCCGACTGTTAGTGACCGGAAAATGATAATTATTCTATGCTTTGCTCTGGTTCAACCATGTTTAGAACATCATGTGCAGTTCAGTGCACCTTGATTTAAGGGACATTTTTAAAACTTTACCACCTAGAAGAAAATTTCCAGGATAAAAGGGAGTTGAGAACTCATAATGAGGGACAGTTTAGGAAAGTGAAGATATTTTGTGTGATGTAAACATGCCATTGACTTTTAAGAGGAAGAAAAAAACTAAGACAACTAAGGAGAAAAATTGCAAAGAAATCTATTTCTGTTGAATGTGAATCTTGTATAAGAGGAGACTTTTTTGTTAACACTACTCTGCTGGAACATGTTGAGTGAAGGCAATAATCAAATCTTACCAGCTTCCTCACTGAACTCATAGGCTAAGTGCACAATGTCATACTAAACTCCAAACAATCTCCCATCCTTTCTTTTTCTAAAGTCCCTTAGACTGTTTTTCTGGGCAAGCCAAGCGGATTTTAGTCACAAACTTGAATGAAATTCCCAGCCATAAGATCCCTTATACTTAATGATATGGGATTGCTGAATTTCTGAATTTCATCCATCCAGTACCACCAGCCTTTCTCTTCTGTTATCAAGGGAGCCATTATTAGAATAAGAATGTCTCCCATTCTGAGTGTTTTGACCACCCAGCTGTTGCAGGTCCAACACAGACTTGCTTCCCTCCCTTAGCCCTGAAACTCACAGATGATGCAACAGATTGGCTCCCAATTAAAACGTCAATTGGCCTGCATCCAGTAACCAGATTGGAACTGCTTCCTTGGCTCTGCTGAAAAAGTATAGAGGGTTTTATGGCCTGCAGTCAGTTCTTCACACTGTTCTATCCCCTCCTCCAAGCCAGCTGGGAACAGTGATAGCTTAGATACTGGGGCCCTGCAGCTGGTAATGAACTGGATCTCCTGGGAACCTTCATCTTACCTTGTGTTAAGGTGCTACTAGGTGGTAGTTAAAAGGTGGGAAACAGGACTTGAAACTAACTTGAAGTTCAAATCTATATCTATCTGTTTGACTCCACAGATCATCCTCTTAAATATTACTTTATGCCACTTTCAGCATTCTGAAATATTATATTGACAAAATTCCTTAATGACACTATACCCTTTCCTTTTTTATATTATCCTGAATTCAACTCTGCTGTTTGATATCTGCCTGAATTGGGGCAGCTAATTTATCCTATGTAAACCTCAGTCATTCAATATGTGTTCATTTATTATTATCAACCATTTTTCAAGTAGTAGAATAGTCACAGGAATAAAAAGATGAATAAAATAGTTAAGGTCTCTGCCCTCATCAAGACTCCATTACAGTATTTACATTACGTTATGGTATCAGAACTCTCCCATTGTTCATAATATAAAACCGGTTCTCATAATATGTACTACTCAAGACTACACATAAACTAGACAGTTACTTTCATTGAGCATTAGATCCACATTGATTTTGTATCTCACTAATGTGTTTCACACAATATTTGGAGTGTAATAGAATCAACATATTTTTTCCTAATTAATTAATTCAAGGTCATATGTAATCTGACTCCTTCCTTCTTCTTCAGTGTATTTTGAACCACTTCTCGGAGTGGGTAATTATTTCAGTGACAGACATAATTGACTATCTCTTGGTGGTTTGTGATAAAAATCAGTCAGATTCATTGTGTGATTTTTATTTTTCCTTCACCAAACAGAAAAAGAAAGAGGGAAGGGAAGGGTAGAATTTCTTTGCAAAAGGAAAGACTATACCTTGAGANCAACTTCTGAAAGCCCTGCTTTAACTCTTTGGTTTGAAACCCATATACAATAGGGTTCAAGGCAGGGGGTATGAGGTGATGAAGGATATTGAGCAGGATCAGGATGTCCATGGGGACCCTCTTTCTGGCCACATTTGTCAACACCACGACCAGAAGGATGGTGCTGAAGAAGAGAATGAGGATGAAGTGGGAGCCACACGTGCTCAGAGCCTTGACAGCAGCCCCCTCGGTCTTGAGCTTGAACACAGCTCTTAAAATGAAGATATAGGAGAGGAAGATGAGCATGAAATCTGAGCCTAGTAAAGTCCAACCAGCCACAAGCTGATAGATTCTGTTCATGGTGACACTGTCAGAGGAGAGTCTGGACACAGACAGGTTGGCACAGATGCTGTTCTCAATGACATTTTTCCCACAATAGCGGAGCCGGGCAGAGAGAATAGGAACAGGTGAAAGCAGCAAAGCATTCCGAGCTATGATGAAAGCACTAGCCTTGGCCACAAATTGGCCAGAGATGACGGATGGGTACCGTAGTGGGTGGCAGATGGCCACATAGCGGTCATAGGCCATGACCATGAATGTGCAGGACTCCATGGGGAGGAAGCTGTTCATGATGAACATCTGGAGGAAGCAGGCAGAGAAGCTGATGGACCTGAGGTCAAACCAGAGGATGGCCAGAACCTTGGGGATGACGGTGAGGCAGAGCACCATGTCCAGCAGGGAGAGGAGGCTGAGCAGGTAGTACATGGGCTCGTGCAGAGAGGCCTCCAGCCGGATGGTGACCAGGAGGGTGGTGTTGGCCCCCATGGCCAGGAGGAAGAGGAGGCTGAAGGGTAAGGCCAGCCAGTGCTGCCAGCTCTGGTAGTTAGGGAAGCAGATGAGGAGGAATTTGGAGACTGGAGCAGAGGAGTAGTTGCTGGGTGATGTCATGAGGTAAATCTAAACTGAGGATATTTTACTTGGGTTTATGTATGGTAAGGCATAGGAATTAGGTCAATAAAAAACAAAACTCTCAAAATATTCTCTAGCACTTACTCATCCAGAAAACTGATGAGATATAGAAGAACAATCCCAAATAAAGGCAAAGTTTTCTAAAGATACATAGTAATGTATGGGAGAATTTGGCAAATTATTGCTAAAGTTAAATGGAAAAGCAATAAGACAAATAAGCCACAAGATTTAGAAGAAAATAAGAAGAATCACTGCATTAAAACATACTGTAAAGCTATAAAAAAAATTTCCAAGTGAGAGTGACCAAAGCAAATTGGCTAATTATGGATCCCATAGGCCATAAATGCTCACTAGTTTACAGATTAATCTAAAATTTATAAAGATGTCAGAAAATCACATTTAACTATAGGTCTTTTCAGTGAGTATTGCTGACATAATTTATTAGATTTTAGTAGTTAAAAAAATTAGTTTTTCCTCACTTTTTAGTCACACACCAAAGTAAATTGGAGATGGAAAAATTTATACTCTCCATTCTATGATCATGAGTACTCAGCCACTTCAGTCCTGTCCGACTCTTTGCAACCCTATGGACTGTAGCCCACCAGTCTCCTCAGCCTAAGGGATTCTCCAGGCAAGAATACTGGAGAGGGTTGCCATTCCCTTCTCCAGGGGATCTTCTTGACCCAGGGATCAAGCCCATGTCTTATGTCTCCTGCACTGGCAGGCAGATCCTTTACCATTAGCACCATCTGGGAAGCATCCCCCCGTCGCTAACATGATGATGAGATGATGAAGTCGCTCAGTCGTGTCCGACTCTTTGTGACCCCGTGGACTGTAACCTACTAGGCTTCTCCGTCCATGGGATTCTCCAGGCAAGAATATTGGAGTGGATTGCCATTTCCTTCTCCAGGGGATCTTCCCGACCCAGGGATCGAACCCGGGTCTCCTGCATTGGAGGCAGACGCTTTAACCTCTGAGCCACCAGGGAAGCCCTTTTGCAAATCTATCTTTGTCTCTGATTCATCCACTTCTCTGTCCTCATTCCTTTCTTACATCATAGAAAACTATTTTAATTAAGTTCATCCTTCTGCTACCTGGCTTTCACCGAGAAGCGTGTACTTAGTGTAAAGGGTAATAAAGGAGGAGATAAGAAGGAATAAGCACAGAGAAAAGAAGGATCAGATGCCTGGATGTACTGTCAGGTAGAAGTATAGAAACAAATTTAAGTTGATGATTTTATATATTCAGGTGATAAGAATGATTAAAAACTAACTCTCTACTTGAAGAAGCAACACTAATCAGAGGGCTGCTGCTGCTGCTAAGTCACTTCAGTCGTGTCCGACTCTGTGTGACCCCATAGACGGCAGCCCACCAGGCTCCCCCGTCCCTGGGGTTCTCCAGGCAAGAATACTGGAGTGGGTTGCCATTTCCTTCTCCAATGCATGAAAGAGAAAAGTGAAAGTGAAGTTGCACAGTCTGTCCGACTGTTAGTGACCGGAAAATGATAATTATTCTATGCTTTGCTCTGGTTCAACCATGTTTAGAACATCATGTGCAGTTCAGTGCACCTTGATTTAAGGGACATTTTTAAAACTTTACCACCTAGAAGAAAATTTCCAGGATAAAAGGGAGTTGAGAACTCATAATGAGGGACAGTTTAGGAAAGTGAAGATATTTTGTGTGATGTAAACATGCCATTGACTTTTAAGAGGAAGAAAAAAACTAAGACAACTAAGGAGAAAAATTGCAAAGAAATCTATTTCTGTTGAATGTGAATCTTGTATAAGAGGAGACTTTTTTGTTAACACTACTCTGCTGGAACATGTTGAGTGAAGGCAATAATCAAATCTTACCAGCTTCCTCACTGAACTCATAGGCTAAGTGCACAATGTCATACTAAACTCCAAACAATCTCCCATCCTTTCTTTTTCTAAAGTCCCTTAGACTGTTTTTCTGGGCAAGCCAAGCGGATTTTAGTCACAAACTTGAATGAAATTCCCAGCCATAAGATCCCTTATACTTAATGATATGGGATTGCTGAATTTCTGAATTTCATCCATCCAGTACCACCAGCCTTTCTCTTCTGTTATCAAGGGAGCCATTATTAGAATAAGAATGTCTCCCATTCTGAGTGTTTTGACCACCCAGCTGTTGCAGGTCCAACACAGACTTGCTTCCCTCCCTTAGCCCTGAAACTCACAGATGATGCAACAGATTGGCTCCCAATTAAAACGTCAATTGGCCTGCATCCAGTAACCAGATTGGAACTGCTTCCTTGGCTCTGCTGAAAAAGTATAGAGGGTTTTATGGCCTGCAGTCAGTTCTTCACACTGTTCTATCCCCTCCTCCAAGCCAGCTGGGAACAGTGATAGCTTAGATACTGGGGCCCTGCAGCTGGTAATGAACTGGATCTCCTGGGAACCTTCATCTTACCTTGTGTTAAGGTGCTACTAGGTGGTAGTTAAAAGGTGGGAAACAGGACTTGAAACTAACTTGAAGTTCAAATCTATATCTATCTGTTTGACTCCACAGATCATCCTCTTAAATATTACTTTATGCCACTTTCAGCATTCTGAAATATTATATTGACAAAATTCCTTAATGACACTATACCATTTCCTTTTTTATATTATCCTGAATTCAACTCTGCTGTTTGATATCTGCCTGAATTGGGGCAGCTAATTTATCCTATGTAAACCTCAGTCATTCAATATGTGTTCATTTATTATTATCAACCATTTTTCAAGTAGTAGAATAGTCACAGGAATAAAAAGATGAATAAAATAGTTAAGGTCTCTGCCCTCATCAAGACTCCATTACAGTATTTACATTACGTTATGGTATCAGAACTCTCCCATTGTTCATAATATAAAACCGGTTCTCATAATATGTACTACTCAAGACTACACATAAACTAGACAGTTACTTTCATTGAGCATTAGATCCACATTGATTTTGTATCTCACTAATGTGTTTCACACAATATTTGGAGTGTAATAGAATCAACATATTTTTTCCTAATTAATTAATTCAAGGTCATATGTAATCTGACTCCTTCCTTCTTCTTCAGTGTATTTTGAACCACTTCTCGGAGTGGGTAATTATTTCAGTGACAGACATAATTGACTATCTCTTGGTGGTTTGTGATAAAAATCAGTCAGATTCATTGTGTGATTTTTATTTTTCCTTCACCAAACAGAAAAAGAAAGAGGGAAGGGAAGGGTAGAATTTCTTTGCAAAAGGAAAGACTATACCTTGAGAATTCTTAATCACAAGTCTGCACTTATGATGTTTAGGGGCAGGAATTCACATAATTTGTGTATCCTATAGTCTCATAGGTAAATTATTGATTTTGTCAGCTTAAAATTGTTTGTGTTGTCCCTTTATTATCCTCTGCTCTTTCGTATGGCCTGTGTAATAACTTTTTCAATCATTATATTGATCCTTTGTGCTTCTCTCTTTTTCTTTGATAAATCTTACCAAGGCTTTATTAACATTATTAATCTTTACAAAGAATCAACTTTGTTCTTTTGATTTGTTGATTTTTTTCTATTGTTTCTGCTTTAAGTATTATTGATTCAGGTCTTATCTACTGATTTCTTACTCCTGTTTACCTTGGGCTTATTTTTTTTTTTTCTAAATTCTTAAGTTGTCAACTTAGATAATTGATATTAAATCTTCATTCTTTCCTAATATAAACATTTGAAACTATAATTTCCCTCTAATTTCTCTATAACTGCACTCCGTAACTTTTACTATGTGTCATTATCAATTAGTTTGAAATAATTTCTAACATTCTCTGTGATGTCTTATCTGAGCCATGGATTATTGAGATGTGTTTTAATTTGCAAGTGTTTGGGACTTATCATAACATCTTATTGTTTTCCAATTTAATTGTGTTAGTTTTTTTCTTTGAAATTTATTGAGACATAATTTATGACGCAGTACAAAAATGCACCTTGTCCCTCACCACATTTTCCAACCTTCCTGTAATATTATCAGCCTCTCCCAAAGAAAGTGAAAGACACCCGCTGCTGCCTATCAAGGAAGAACCTTATTTCCTCAACTTCTACTTTCATGGAAGAAGGCTTTTTTTGGAAATAATAAGAGTGAATACTTTTGCTCTGTCTTCCCCTCTCTCCACTTCTTGTCTTGCTTTTCCATATGGGAAGTAGGATCACTAGTACAACTGGACAGAGACTGTTGTGAGCAGTGGATGGGATTATTGTATCTCAAGAGTAGGAAATATGTTCCGAGTTCTGTTTCACTACCTGCCTGGGGGATCTGTAAGGACAGCAGTGGCCTCTCCTTGATCGTACTCAAATATCATAAACTCACCTAGAGAAGAGTTCTTCCCCAAGGGAAATCCAGGAGCCACTTATTGTTTTCTTTTGCTTTTTATTAATACATTGTGCTAGGACTCCATCCTTTAATGGGAACCCTGCAAATCTCCTTGCAGATGATGAAGTATTTTACTTGGAGCTAATTTTCACATTAAATGTCTCTAGGCCAAGGAGAGGGCAGGGAATAAGAAAAGATCCTAACATCCAAAATTAAGGGAACAAAGCTGATGGCCTCCTCTTTGTCCTCTGCTCCTACATGCATCTTCCAGTCATGACTTACCAGACAGATATGCATATGAAATGTATTATTTTCAGCCACGTCTGACTCTTTGCCACCCTTTGAACTGTAGCCGCCAGGCTCCTATGTCCATGGGATTTTTCAGCAAAAATACAAGAGTAAGTTGTCACGTCCTTCTCCATGGGATCTTCTTGACCCAGGGATCAAACTCACATCTCCTTAGTCTCCTACATTGCAGATGGATTCCTTACCCCTGAGCCATCAACTATTGTTACTTTAATTCTTCTTTTATTCTTTTTTTTTTTTCATCATAAAAATGTTATTCTTTATTGTTATCAAAAAAAAAATAAATGTACTGGGTGATGATAATAATTCTTTTATTCTTTGTGGCACTTCTCTACTGCTAGAAGTGCATAGGCCTTCCATCATAGCTCAGTCAGTAAAGAATTTGCCTGCAATGAAAGAGACCTGGGTTCAATTCCTGGGTCAGGAATTGAAAATCCCCTGGAGAAGGAAATGGCAATCCACTCCAGTATTCTTGCCTGGAAAATCCCATGGGCAGAGGAGCCTGGTGGGCTACAGTCCGTGGGGTTGCAAGAGTTGGACCTGATGGGCTATAGTCCATGGGGTTGCAAGAGTTGGACATGACTTAGCAACTAAACTAAACTACTAAGGAGTGATAATTTTGCACTTTTAACTTCCAATAGCACATTTGAGCTTCTTTCTCTCAAGAGGCACCTTGTCTCTGTCAGGTGAGAGTGTCTAATTCTAGGATGGGAGATCTGTCTTCCCAGTCCTAAACAGAAAATCACAATAAAAGTTAGCAAAAGGAAAAACAAAGTATCCATTGCAGAGGTATCAACTTTGAGCATTAATTGAATCTAATATTACAAATAATTATTGAGGATGTTTGTTGTGTTGAGGAGTAAGTCAGACACTTGGTACTGAGAAGTAAAGAAATATAAAAAACTCTTTTCTTGGAGTCAAGCATAGCATGGAAGATATACACAACAAAAGAATATCATGGACTTTAATTAAAATTATAATAATTCTGATTGAAGGTCTTGAATTGACAACCTTATTCACTTCCTCTCTTTCTCTCTCAGTTACCTTTTTCTTTTTGTATCTCCAAACTTATTTGTCTTTATCCAGAAATTTCTACCTTTTGACCAACTTTGCCAGTTTCCCCTACCCCCATTCTCTATCAACCAACAACTCTCTCTGTGTCTATGAATTCAGCTTTTAAGATTCTACATGTAAGTAAGAACATACAGTATATCTTTCTCTGACTGACTTATTTTATTCAGCATAATGCTCTCAAGTTCCATTCTTGTAGTTACAAAAGGTTGGATTTTCTTCTTTTCACAGCTAAATATTAGATATATATAGTATATATACCACATTTTCATTATCTAGTCTGTCAAGGAATGCTTAGGTTGCTTCATGGATATTGTAAATCATGCTGCAGTGAACATAGGTGTGCAGATATCTATTTAAGACAGAGATTTAATTTCCTTTAGTTATAGCCAGAAGTGGGATTGCTGGATTGTATGTAGCTCTAGTTTCAACATTTTGAGGAACCTCCATAATGCTTTCCATAGCGGCTGCACCGATTTACATTACTCACAGTGCACAGGGTTTCCTCTTCTGCATGTTCTCCTCAGCACTTGCTATCTCTTGTCTTCTTGATGATAGATTCCAGCAAGTATAAAGTGGTACTTGATAGTGGTTTCAATTTGCATTTCCCTGATAATTAGTGAAATTGAGCACCTTCTCATGTAACTGTTAGCCATTTGGATGTCTTCTTTGGGAAAATATCTATTCAATTCCTTTGCCTATTTTTAATCAGAGGGTTTGTTTTTTGTTTTTATTTTTGTTTTGTTTTGTTATTGAGTTGTATGAGATTTTTATGCAATTGGATATAAACCTTATAAGACTTACATTTTGAAAATATTTTCCCTGGTTCCATAGGTTGCCTTTTCATTTAGTTTCTGATTTCTTTTGTTTTGCAGAAGCTTTTTAGTTTGATATAGTCCTACTTGTTTATTTTGACCTTTGTTGACTTTGCGTTTGATGCCAAATCCAAAAATTATTGCCAATAATGATGTTGAGGAGTTTACCCCCTGTGTTTTCTTTTGGATTTTTATGGTTTCAGGCCTGCAGACCATTTTGAGTTGATTTTTGTGTGCTGTGTAAAATAGGGATCCAGTTCCATTCTTCTGCATGTGGTTATCCAGTTTTTTCAACACTATATGTTAAAAAGACTATTCTTTTCCCATTGCTTATTCTCAGATCCTTTGTTGTAAATTAACTGACCACCATGCATAAGTTTACTTCTGAGGTCTCTGCTCTGTTCTATTATTATATGGTCTGTTTTTATGACAATACCATATTGTTTTGATAACTATAGATTTGTAATATAATTTTAAATATAATGAGTAAAGAAACATAAAAATAATTCAGTAACAGTATTAGGATATGAGGAAGTGTAACAGAACCGTTTCAAATACTTTCAGATAGTTCTGGAATTCAAAAATCAGATTGGATTGAATTTTTTTTAATTTTTATTTTTACTTTATTTTACTTTACAGTTCTGTATTGGATTTGGCATACATTGACATGAATCTCAATGAACATTGGGGTACATGTGTCTCTTTCTATTCTGGTTTCCTTGGTGTGTATGCCCAGCAGTGGGTGGACTGAATTTATAGTAAAGCCAGAATGAAAAACCCTGCAAACCAATGTATGTATGGAGGGTAGAATTATGAGTTAGAGAAAGAGGAGTTGGAAAAGCTAAAGCTTGATGTGAAGATGGGAAGTATTCTTATTAAGAGATCCAGTGAATACTGTACACTTAGAATAAATAGAAATGATAATAGAAATGGAAGACAAGTCTTCGGCGGATTGATGAGGAAATTATTCTCATATTGAACTGCATAGAGCAAATGAATATGTTTAGTATCCTATGCACACAAAGTAACAAGGAAACTAGCTCCCTCTATAAATAAAGAGGATGCTGCTCTGTCTCCAAATCCTGCCATTTCTGTGGGGCTGGATGAAGAGGATCAAGATCAATTCTGAGACAGTGTCAGTACTCAAAGTTAGAAATAGAGAAAAAGCATGGAAAAGCAGTCCACTGATCAGCAAAATACACTATAGCATCACTGGCTTCAGACATAAAACTTCTCTACTTCAGCAAAAAAAGAAGAAACTCAGTGCGCTTTTTAATCTTTCTCTTGACAGCCTAAAGGGAATTCTCCCTGTGAGCAAATGACCTATAGAGTCCTACCATCAGGGCACAGGGACTATGACATCCACAGCCTCTGAGGAAACTCACACCACCTATCCAAACCAGTTAATTTTCATCAATGAACAGACAGATAAGGGTAAGAATACAAAGTTTTGTGGAAAACTAGCAAGAAAAGAAAGGTCAATGCTAAATAAGCATAAAAACTAATCCATTAGAAAAAAAATAATTCACTAGAGCCAAAAAGTGAAAAAAATAGATATAAGTAATAATATTTTGGTATCCTTTTTAATACATCTTTGAGATGATAGAAAAGTAAAGGAATCTAAATCAGCAGAGAAGATAAGAAAGTTAAATGCAAAAGGAGAGGGTAGGATGATGAGAGAATAGCATTGAAACATATACATTACCACATGTAAAATCGATAGCCAGTGGGGGTTCAATGTATCACGCAGGGAACCCAAAGCCAACACTCTGTGATGACCTGGAGGTGTGGGATGGGGAGGGCGGAGGGAGGGGTTTCAAGAGAGAGACATGTATACCTAATGCCAACTCATGCTGATGTGTGACAAAAACCATCACAATATTGTAAAGTAATGATAAAAAAAGAAAGCCAAAGCTACCATTTGATGGAATGGCCTTGCAGTTTAATTATTTTAATCTTTTAATAATATTGATAAATGTTTAACATGGATGACCAAAGTAAACAGGAAGAAAAAACACACACACACACAAAGAAACACTGCTGCTGCTGCTGCTGCTGCTAAGTCACTTCAGTCGTGTCCGACTCTGTGTGACCCCATAGACGGCGGCCCACCAGGCTCCCCTGTCCCTGGGATTCTCCAGGCAAGAACACTGGAATGGATTGTCATTTCCTTCTCTAATGCATGAAAGTGAAAAGTGAAAGTGAAGTCGCTCAGTCGTGTCTGACCCTCAGCGACCCCATGGACTGCAGCCTTCCAGGCTCCTCCATCCATGGGATTTTCCAGGCAAAAGTACTGGAGTGGGGTGTCATTGCCTTCTCCACAAATAAACACTGCTAGGAATTAAATAGGAGATATAGAACAGACACTGTGGAAAATAAAATATAAGAAGAAAATGACATAAACAGTTCTCTGATAGTAAATTTGAATAAGCACAAAACCTTGCAAACATTTTCAAAGAAAATTCTAGAAGACATACGTATCCCACTGGAACGATCTAAAACAAAAACATATATTTTTAGGTTTGAGTTAGTAGCTGCAACAAAGATCCCCCAAAGTACAGTGGCTTAAATCACCTACAAGTCCATTTCTGTCACAGGTTTAAGTCAGGATTGGTGGCCCAGAGAGCAATAGGACACAAGCTCTTCAAAAATGTTACTCTGCCTTCTTCAACACGCATTTCCATCTTTTGATGCAAGGAAGCTCCTTCACATCTGCCTTCCAAGCATCAGAAAATGGTAAAACTGAAAGAGAGAGCAAATTTCTCCTTGTATAATCTACTCAAACTAAGTACTTCTTACTTTGTTTCCAAATGAGTTTGATACTTATTATCAAAGCAGTTTCCCAATGGGTGTGATACAGCATAGCCTGGACTTCCCCTGGACAACTTGCAAGAGTTTTAAGTCCTAGATCTAGAACCAAGGTGATGAGACTGTGTCATTTTTCCTGCATAAGAGCCCATACCAGTCCTCCTTACCTCACCCACGTGTGCCAACCAAATTAAGACTTCATACTCAGCTCTATAACAGAAGACTATTTATTAGGAGTAAAATTTTCCAAAAAAAAAAAAGAGAGAGATAGAGAGAGAAAGAGAAAACTCTGTCTCTTATACACA
>SJYX01020342.1:133083-221064 GCA_006410675.1 Oreotragus oreotragus
CTGATTCCTAGAATGTCGACGTTCACCCTTGCCATCTCTTGTTTGACCACTTCCAATTTGCCTTGATTCATGGACCTGACATTCCAGGTTCCTATGCAATATTGTTCTTTACAGCATCGGATCTTGCTTCTATCACCAGTCACATGCACAACTGGGTATTGTTTTTGCTTTGGCTCCATCCCTTCATTCTTTCTGGAGTTATTTCTCCACTGATCTCCAGTAGCATATTGGGCACCTAATGACTTGGGGAGATTCTCTTTTGGTATCCTATCATTTTGCCTTTTCATACTGTTCATGGGGTTCTCAAGGCAAGAATACTGAAGTGGCTTGCCATTCCCTTCTCCAGTGGACCAAGTTCGAAATAATTAAGTCCGATCTCAGGTCACCATCCAACAAACAGAGTACAATACACCAACAATGACAAATCTCTTGTAAGTTTTGACCCACTTCTTATTAGCAGAAATGGATGGAGGGCTTACGAACATCACTCCATATCCACATTTCAGAAAGACCCATTCTTTCAAGTGGCATAATTATTTATACATGTATTAATAAACCTATGTTTACTAACACCAGACACTGATACATTATACGCTTGTCTGCTGCTGCTGCTAAGTCACTTCAGTCGTGTCCGACTCTGTGCGACACCATGGACTGCAGCCTACCAGGCTCCTCTGCCCCTGGGATTTGCCAGGCAAGAGTACTGGAGTGGGTCACCATACTGATAATTACATGTTTGCTTTGCTTTGTTAAATTAAAACATAAAACACATAAATATATATCTAATACTTGGTTTTGTTCCCTCTTTATTCTAGTCAAAATTATGGATAAGTTAAAATACAAACAGATATTTCAAAAATAAATTCACTACACACACACTCATACACATATGCACATAAAGAGAGAGAGATTTCCTTGGAAATAGAGATTATATGTTATTACTCTATGGACCTACTATAGTGCCTTCCCATCTTAAGTTTATTTTAAATAAATAAACAACATTCATATTGCAACAAAAAGTGTCTTCTCACACTGCTTTGAGAGAAACTCTGCTGCCACCCAGGAACGCAATGACCTAGAACTCACAGCACTAACTTATAGGATTTTAAGACACTCTGAAACTAAAATCTGCCAAAAGTTAGGACTTTTCACCCTTAACCCAGATGATCTTGAAAAGTCAGTCATTAGGTGAAGGCAGAAAAGACGACATATCCAAAGCTATCATCTTTTCTCTAATACTCAAGGTAGCAGTGACTTGATATCTTCTAGGACTAAAAAAAAATGAAACTTTTAGGGACTCAAAATAGTTAAGTTCAATATTAGGACTTCCTTGGTGGATCCGAGGTTAAAGTGTCTGCCTGGAATGCAGGAGACCAGGGTTCGATCCCTGGGTCGGGAAGGTCCCCTGGAGAAGGAAATGGCAACCCACTCCAGTACGCTTGCCTGGAGAATCCCATGGAGGGAGGAGCCTGGTAGGCTACAGTCCATGGGGGTCGCAAAGAGTCGGACACGACTGAGCAACTTCACTTTCATTTTCAATATTAGGGCAACATCTGACAAACAGAAAACAAAGCAATTGTGACAATCCTCTTGTAAGCCTTTACCCAGCTCCTATTAGCAGAGATGGTAAGAGGTCTAACTGACATCACTAGGTATCCACATTCCAGAAACAGTTTAAGTAGCATAACTGCTTCAACATTTACTAATAAAGCTATGTTTATCAACACCAGACTGTAGCACATGTTACGGTTATGAGACACTAATAAATACATAGCTACTTTTGCTTTCTTAAATTAGTACTTATAAAACACAAATATATCCAATATTTCTTCCCTTTTTATCTTAAGTAAAATTATAGAAAAATTAAAACACAATAAAGTTAAAATACAAATAGACCTTTTAAAAATAAGATATCACTACACATGTTTTTTCATTTAAAATAGAGATTATATCACATTATTTCCAGAACCTATTATGTTACCTGCCCCATTTAAGTTTATTTTAAATAAATAGCACCTATATTGCAGTGAATGGCATTCTCTCACATTGTGGCTGTCTCAAATGCTTTAAGAAAGATTCACTACATAGGAACCTGGTGACCTGAAGCTCACAGCACTTACAAGCTTTGATGACACTCAGAACTAAAACTAGGTAAACATTAGAACTTCCCATACCCACGTCAGATGTGTTGTACAATCAGTCATTAGACAGAGATAGGAAAAATGGCATATTCAGAGCTATCATCTATTTCTCCTATCCTCAAATCCCTCCATCACCAGGTGTAGAAAAATGTCAGGATCATGAAAGAAAGAATGGGGGAAATATTTACAAGTTTAGCTCTCCAGGCACACCCCAATCAGCCGTGGAGCCAAGTGTTCATGATGCTCTTTGCCATGAAACTATTACAACCAGAAGGACTTCTCACAATAGCAGTGGACTCTATCCATATGGCCAACACCAACCATGGGCTCCTGGCAGCATGGCTGGCAAGAACCTCTGAAGAAAATGATTGGGATGTGTTCAAATCTGTCCTTTCATGTCAAACACCCTGAGTACTCGCTGGCGGATCTGCTGAGTCTTCACCCCATAGACCAGAGGATTGAGTGCAGGTGGCACCAGAAGGTAGAGTGTGGCCAGAAGAACATGGATGTGATGGGGCACCTGCTGGCCAAAGCGGTGAGTGAGGAAGGAGAATATTCCAGGCACATAGAAGACCAGGATGACACAAATGTGAGATCCACATGTGCTAAAGGCCTTAAGTCGGGCCTCACCCCCTGGGACCTGCAGCACTGCCCGCAGGATGAGGGCATAGGAAACACCAATGGCCAGGACATCTAGACCCACCACAAGCAGCGCCACTGCCAGCCCATAGGCTCGGTTCACTGTGCTCTCTGAGCAGGCGAGTTTTACCACAGCCATGTGCTCACAGTAGGCATGGCCTATGACGGTGGCCTGGCAGAAGACAAGTCTCCTCAACAAGATGGGGAAGGGGAGGAGGAGGAGCATCCCCCGCACCAGCACCGCCATCCCGATGCGCCCTATGACCCTGGGATGCAGGATGGTAGAATGGTGCAGAGGGTGACAGATGGCTACATAGCGATCCAGAGCCATGGCCACAAGTACACCCGACTCCATGGAAGAGAAGGCGTGGATGAAGAACATCTGCGTCAGACAGACGGTGTACCCAATCTCATGGGCGTGAACCAGGAGCACTGCAAGCGTTTTGGGTGCAGTGGAGGAGGCCAGGACCAGGTCAATGCCAGAGAGCATGGCCAGAAAGAGGTACATAGGCTGGTGCAAGGATGGGTCAGTCCAGATGGTGAAGAGGATGGTGACATTGCCCAGTAGGGCAAGGAGGTAAAGGACACACAGCAGCAGTGCTATCCAGTGCTGGCTTTCCTCTAAACCCGGGATGCCGATCAGGAAAAAGGATGGCTGGATCAGCCTCCAGCTGGAATTACTCACGGTTGTCATCAGTGGCTTGGAAAGGGAAGAGGCCAAAAGAAAATCGTATTTTCTCCAGTCCTGGTGCATTTTTTGTCCCCATAACTCTCTATTTCAAACTTTTGCTATGTCTGTCTCTTATCATGATGATTCAGTGCTTCTGAAAGCCCCACTTAAGAAATATGAATTAAATAGCTACTGTGTTAAACTTCTGCAGAGTTAAAACAAAAATCTTTAAACTAGATATGTTTGTTTATATGTGTTAGTCTTAAAAGAAAAACGCTGTGAAATAATTGTCTTTTCAAAGTGTAAGATAGGATTAACACTTGTATTTATGTATTATCAATAAGAATCAAAAATGATTCAGTTCTTGTGGATTATAAATCTATACATCACTTCAACTATATTTTTTGTAACTCAGTGATAACAAAAAATATTGCCCCGAAACTGTGATCATGGCAGGTACAAAATCTGAAATGCCTGGAGGGCACATATCTCCCACATTTTGCTTTCCTTCCAGATTCAAATCCACAAGCAAAAGGACATTTTTGATTGACACTTCTAAGAAAAATCTCACAATTTTACAAAACTTCATATTTCAGTGCTGAACATTCTACACAATGAGAAACTCAGTTCTCTCTTAGCTGCTTCCTTTCTGATACAAGTTTCAACCCCTTTCTCACGTATCAGCTGAGGAGTCAGAGGACAGCTGAGCATTTGTGGAAGGCCACCACCCACTGCTCCTATCAGAGCAGTGTTAGCAGAGCAGTGGAGGAAGATGAAGATAAACTTTAGTGGGCAAAGGAGAAGAGCAGAGACATGTGTCTGAGTACAACCTGCCTCTTCTTTGTACTGTGTTGTTGTGAGTCTAGGGAGAAAGCTGAGAGCTGTTTGTTAAGCATTAATTACTAAAGTAAACAAGAAATCCCTCAATGATTTGCAGAGGAGAAGCAGAAGGGACTTTATTCCCAGGAACCTAAAAATGAAGACATATTTAGCTCTCTGGCCAGAAAGCAGAGGACAAGTAACAACACTTGAAGTTGTCCATTCTTAATTATTCATGTAAATTTAGTCCAAGTGACCTCTCTTCTATGAAGCCTTCCCCAAATTCTGTGAGGCAGCCTGGCATGTCTCCTTTACTTTTCTGTAAATTCACCTTGCTGGCCATGTCGTTGCACTGATTGCTTTAAACTATAAAACTCATTAGTCAGTCAGTCATTAACAAGCGGGGACTGTGCCTTGCTTATGGGCTTTCCTGGTGGCTCAGTGGTAAAGAATCTAAGTGCCAATACAGGACATGCAAGTTCGATCTCTGGGTGGGGAAAATACCCTGGAGAAGGAAATCGCAACGCCCCAGCCCCAAGTAATCTTGCCTGGAAAATCCCATGACCTGAGGAGCCTCACAGGCTATAGTCCACGGGATTGCAAAGAGTCAGACATAACTTAGCAAATAAGCATGCACGCTTGCAGTCACAAGGCAAGTCTCAGAAAGTCCAGAATTTAATTGGTGCCCAGTAATGTTTGGTGAATAAATAAATATCTATATGACTACATTTAAAATAAAAAACTGTGTATATAAAGCAACCAGGAATCATGAGAACTTGACAAGACAGACCCTGAACTTAAGGGACAGGAATGATGTAGCAGATGGTGGGGCATCTGTGAGACATGGACTGACTGAGTCTCAGGGCTCCTCACCAAGGGATATTCTGGGTGCCTCGTGGTGGAAGAACCACCCTGACTCTCTCTGCTGTAGGAAGCTGTAGCAGAGCCCTAGGTGTGTGTCAGAAATGAGGAGCTCCTCGTGGTGCTCAATTCCAGCACCGTCTCCGTCACTACAGGCAAGAAGGCTCTTCTGCAGGCTGTGGCCTGTCCCTGCCTCACGAATCTCCTCCTTTACAGTGGTGTGGGTTTTATGACAGTAGCAAAGGGAGATGCAGGGACACAGAGATTCGGTGAGGACACGGAAAGTGTGGGTTTGTGGGGATGACCTACTAGGAGAGAGAAAAATAGAGATCAAACCCTCAGTTGTGGAGGTCAAATGTCAAATCTGAGACACATAAATCATCAATGAAATGCCTAGAACAGGGGTATCGTTCTCTTGACCTCTAGGCTACCTTCTGAAAATGCATGCTTTACAGTCCCAACAGGTGTGTGTGTGTGTGTGTGTGTGTGTGTGTGTGTGTTAGTCACTCAGTCGTGTCCAACTCTTTGCAACCCCATGGACTGTAGCCCACCAGGCTTCTCCGTCCATGGGATTCTCCAGGCAAGAACACTGGTCAGTCCCAACACAGGACTGAGCAAGACTTAGCAACATGAAGAGAACTTAGAAAGAGGAGAAAATTCCCAGACTCAAGAAGGTTTCACTATGACCCTCTCTGCTCAGCTGAAGAAACTGTGTCCCAGTTCTGCCTCCATGATGATCTTCTGCCTAGCTTGGAAGTATCGGTGATAAAGAAGATTTTACATCCAGAAGGCCCACACAGAAATCTCTGAATACCAAAGAGGAAACAAAATGCATCACATAGGTCTGGGCAACTCAGGTTGTCCAAGGATGTGAATCATGGTACTAGCTCTGGCAAGACTTGGGCAAATTAGGTAAATAAGACATACCTACATGCACCATATGTGATGAGTATGCCAACCTAGGAGAATGCTAAAGACCCCTGTGAATGGCTCAGCTGACCATGGAGATTTACTGGCATTGGAAAGTATATGCAAGCTCACAGATTAGCTTGCAGCATGTGCGATTTAAAGGGCAGACGCTGAGGGGATTGAAATAGAGTGGGTTAGTTTTGAGGAATCAGTGAGTTTGGAGGATAACATCTCTGAGAGAAACGGAAATAAACTTCGAGCTACTAAGAGGTGTCAAACATATTAGAAGACTCAGAGCCATAGTAGTCAACCAAGAAATAACTCCTATTGCAAGGACTATGGGAAAGATGGAAGTCAACCGTCAAGAGCCTTCCCCAGAACCTGAAGCTCCAAACGTGACCTCATTTTCCACAACTGAAATACAATGCAAAAACTTTTAGCTGGTTCTGTCATCCTCACTCTGAAAGGCAAGTCCATTCTTGGACTGCCCCAAGGTAGGGTTGGTGACTGCAAAAAAAAAGGGCCGAGCAGGGAAACTGTCATTACCAATTTCCAGGTCCCAGAAGACACTAAAAACATGCCTGGGCAGAGCCAGAATTAGTCTCAGGTATGACTGGAGGAACACAGGGACATCTTCTACCCAAGGGGTAGCTGGTTAGACAGAGAGACAGAGCAGGGAGTGGCAACTTCACCTGATCCGGGGTCCCATTTGTCCAGTGTTGTTCATCACCCCCAAGCCTGTACATCCTGATACCTGTGAGAATGGTTCATGCTCAATAAGCTAGGAAACCCCACATTGCTCTGAAGGTCAGACTTCTCATATTCACAGGTCAAATTCAGCCCCAGCAAATTCTTTAGTGGACTCCATG
Source organism: Oreotragus oreotragus (assembly GCA_006410675.1). Classification (NCBI taxonomy): domain Eukaryota; kingdom Metazoa; phylum Chordata; class Mammalia; order Artiodactyla; family Bovidae; genus Oreotragus; species Oreotragus oreotragus. The sequence continues at coordinate 139,992 of SJYX01020342.1, forward strand.
GTTAAATGTGTTCATTCCTCCATCTGTTGAAAGTGTCAGGTGCTAAAAGCCCGTAATTAAGTCACTCTCCCTTGCTGATTCATCCAAGACAATTTTTCTTCCTGAGTGCAGTTCTCAGCCAGTGTCTGGTTTATATACAAACACATAGACTTGACCCTCTTTGTTCACTTTGAAACAACACTGAGGACCATCTCCCTCAAGAGCATTGCATAGAATTAGCTTAGGGTAACTGGATCATAGTTTAACCTCTTTCTCTTCTCCATATTTCCCTGACATCCTGACAGATATAACCAGGTATAATTTTCAAGTATGCTTCACAATAAACTTCTTGCATACAAACGTCCAAGTCTTACTCTGGAAAATCCAACCTATGACAAATGCCACACGTTTTTGATGAATTGAGTGCTTCTCTCCTAGGGGATTGTGACAGGTCCACAGACATCAACTCCATTCCTACAGCAAGTATGAGATAAATATGGATCCTGAAACAGTTCTTCCCAGCAGGTTCCCAAAGAGGTGGACTTTTGCCATCATATCTAACCAAAATCCCAACCAAAACTGTGATATTTTAGAACCCAGTGCATGAATGCTAAGGTTAATCTGGAAGAATAAACACATAAAAAGAACTTTAAAATTGTAGTTTTAAGTTATATGGTCCTGTTGTGCATTAAATTTTTATAAAAATAGACTATTTAATTCAGTTTGATGCTGGCCTAAAAATAACCAGGAAGACATATGAAACAACAGATTACCCAGATATAGAATTAATGCATGTGTGTGTGTGTGTGTGCTTAGTTGCTTCAGTCATGTCTGACTCTTTGTAACCCTATGGACTGTAGCCCACCAGGCTCCTCTGTCCATGGGATTCGCCAGGCATAGAATTAATACATATAAAAATTATGTATATGAAAAAGGAGGCATAATAATCAGTTAGGGGGAAATGTAGATGCTAATTTTTAATAATTCAAAATCAATTTCTTTACATACTTCTCATTAACATAAAAATTAATTTCATATAAATGTTATGTCACAAAATCAAAAGCTCAGCTATTTAAAATTTAAAGGCTAAGAAGTGAATATTGGTCAAAATTTTGAGTAAAGAATAGCTTTCTGCATTTTTTACTTGAGGAGTGAAATGTTCTAAAAATTAATGAAAGCTAAGTAGACTCTGTCCTAATGGTAATAAATAATAATGATGATAAGAGTAATAACAATGATGAGATTTGTTTCCATATATTTACAAAGTTCACAGACTACCATAGAGACTGTTCATAAATTCCTGGTTAACAACTTCACTGTAAGCCTGAAACATCTAGAAAAAGGCTGAAAGAAAATATTATATGTTTGATTTTTGAATATAAAGTATAGCTACATCTAGTCAAAGCTATCTATGGTCTTTCCAGTAGTCATGTATGGATATGAGAGTTGGACCATAAAGAAGGCAGAGTGCCAAAGAATTGATGCTTTTGAACTGTGGTGCTGGAGAAGACGCTTGAGAGTCCCTTGGACAGCAAGGAGATCAAACCAATCCTAAAGGAAATCAACCCTGAACATTCATTGGAAAGATTGACATTCAAGTTGAAGTTCCAACACTTTGGCCACCTAATAAGAAGAGCCGACTCATGGAAAAAGGCCTTGGTGCTGGGAAAGATTGAAGGCAGAAGGAGAAGGGGGCAACAGAGGAAGAGATGGTTGGATGACATCACCAACTCAATGGATGTGAGTTTGAGCAAACTGCAGGAGACAGTGAAGTTACAGGGAAGCCTGATGTGCTGCAGTCCATGGGGTCACAAAGGATTGGACAAAACTTAGCCGCTGCACAACAACACCACCAAATCCAAAGTTATAATTACAATCACTTGCTTTCAATTCCATGTTCCAGATGAGAAGAAGGAAGAAAAGCCTCAATAGACTTTTGCATTTAATTAGTTGAAATGAGTCTAATGTCCATCTTTAGGTCCAAGATTCAAAGGTTAAGTATTTCAGCTTCACAGTCTTCATAATAGAAGAGAGTTAAGGAAAAGTGGGTTTGAATGGATGTTGAATAGCTTCAGTTCAGTTCAGTTCAGTCATTCAGTCGTATTCGACTCTTTTCGACCCCATGGACTGCAGCACGCCAGGCCTCCCTGTCCATCACCAACTCCCGGAGTTTACCCAAACTTACATCCATTGAGTCGGTGATGCCATCCAACCATCTCATCCTCTGTTGTCCGTTCCTCCTCCTGCCCTCAGTCTTTCCCAACATCAGGGTCTTTTCCAACAAGTCAGCTCTTCGCATCAGGTAACCAAAGTATTGAAGCTTCAGCTTCAACATCAGTCCTTCCAATGAACACCCAGGACTCGTCTCCTTTCGGATGGACTGGTTGGATTTCCTTGCAGTCCAAGGGACTCTCAAAAGTCTTCTCCAACACCACAGTTCAAAGACACCAATTTTTCGGCACTCAGCTTTCTTTACAGTCCAACTCTCACATCCATACATGACTACTGGAAAAACCATAGCCTTGACTAGATGGACCTTTGTTGGCAAAGTAATGTCTCTGAGTTGAATAGCTTACTCTTAGTAAAAACAGATAATACACATCATGCACTTTTCATGCAAAGGCTTCAAAACTGATAAGACATTGTATCATGGAGAAAGTCTCCAAAACTCCAAATAGTAAATGAGTTCCAAAGATCTCTGAATTCACATGACAAACTCAGAAATCACTGTAGCTTCCTCCTTCCACTCTAAAAACCAGCCATACTGACATGATGTTCAATAGTAAATCAATCTATAATATGATACAAAACAAATGGAGAGGTTTTTATGAAGCAGAAAATATGCTCATACTTCAAAAGACGAAAGACAGCTGTGATGAAATAATGGGAAAGAATGGAAGCCCAAACTGTGCACAGGAAAGGATTACTACAAAAATAATATTTATTCAGAAATGTCTGATACTAGACAGGCGGGACTAGCCTTTTGCACATGCACTATTAGACCAAGAAGTGAGCCAAAAGTCACACAAGAGGGGTGAGTGTTCCAGAATAGTGGTGACTGGGTCAGAAAATAGGACAGTGATCCACATGACTATAAATAGCCATGCCCCATGAGACATGGGAAAGAAGCTCAACCATATACCAAGTCCTAGCACACCTCACAACTCCCCAACAGTTTTCATCAAATAAATACAACAGCATTCTGAGACTGCCAACTAGAAAAAAATAATAATAATCACCCAGTGACCAAGATGGCTTGGTCTAAGCTTTTGACAGGTTTCTTTAAGACTACACACCCCTAGTCTTAGTTTCCTTCGTTTCCTTAGAATATTTGCTTGAGAAACTTTACTTTGAGAAATTGTAAATTCTTTCTCAGCCCTTTTGCCATGTACATAAATCTCCTCCCGACCTCCTCCCAATTTTACAATCTAGAAATGTCTTTCTCAAGATGTGGAAACTTTCTCTTAAAATATAAACATCGAGTCTTCCCTGGTGGTTCAGTGGTAAAGAATTCATCTGCCAATGCAAGAGGTATGGGTTCTATCCCTGATCCAGGAAGATCCCACATGGTGCAGAGCAACTAAGCCTGGGCGCCACAACTCCTGAGACCATATGCTGCAACATCTGAGGCCCAGGTGCTCTAGGGCCCGTGCTCTGCAACAAGAGAAGCCCCTGCAATGAGAAGCCTGCACACCACACTGAGAGAGTGGCCCCCCACTCACTGTAACTAGAGAAAAGTACATGCAGCAACGAAGACCCAGAACAGCCAAAAAATAGATAATTTTTAAATATATATACACATCAAAGGAGAGAGCACTCCATCTCTCAGTCTCTATGGAGAGTGAGAGCCTAATTTCCAAGAGCAGCAGTTACCAAGCCCAGATGGCCTAATCACAGACTAATGCTTTTGCAGTCTCAAGAATGACTCAATATGTTGGACACACTGTGTTGATCAACGCCCCCGCTCCAACCTAAAACCTTCCAGTACTTTTCCACTAGCTCAGCACATGATTGAAATCCATTCCTCCAGACACTTTACTCCAGTCCAACTCCACCTTTTGTTTTTGTGAAATAGGGTATCAAGACATGGTCTATGATGTCTAGATACGTCTGTGCTGTGGGAATACAGTCACTCATTTAACAAGTGATGTTACAAGCCCTAAGTAACTGCACTGTTGCTTAGGATCTCTTACAGACCACATCTTTATGAATAGTCCCTTCACAAGTAAACCATTCTTAAATTATTCTAATATGAGTATATGCTCTGCTCTCTAGTGGGACTACCTAATTTTATGCACAATCATTAGCAACCAGTTTCAAGGTAGTGATATGACAGATTTTAAATGATCATAGCTTTAAAAAATGAATAAGTAAAGGCAATATACAAGTTACCTCTTATAAGATAATAGGTCAGTGAAAGGCAGATCTGGGGATACCCGGGTGAGACGGGAAGTACTTGGAAAGACCTAGACAAAACTTTGTGGAACAGAGATTTTTTTTTTGGCAGTCATTGGAATTATGGAAAACTGTTGACAATGGGAAAAAAAGGATACAGTCAGTTTTGCTGTATCACTTGGTTTGAACATACAAAGGTCTTCCAACACCAGTGATATATTAGAAAACATTTTGAGGATATTTGAATTTCATACTTGCCTTTGTATAATTTGAACACAGAAAACTGCATCAAGCTGAAAATGACTGTCATAAGAATATACAAAACACGCAAATGCACACATCCCTACCAGCTACAAGGTACCTTACTTAGTTCACTTCACAAATTTCCATGTAATTTCAAATAAAGTTTCTTTTATCACTTCAAAATAACACACAAGCTGCAACTCTTCTGTCGATTTCCACAAGCATGCTTCCTGCATTTTTCAAAGTAAAACATTATATTCAATGGAGTATTTTTTAACTGTTTAATATGCAAAACTCTACTGTATATTGTTTTCTATCTTTTTTATCCTACTTACTCCATTTCTTCACATATCCTATGGTTTTTCACATGGGATTTTGTATAGCATAGTAAATTTTAAGAATTCATGTGTTATGTGATAAGAAAACCAACTATACCTGATAGAGTGAGTGGGGAGGAAACCAAGCCTGAGAGAATAGAAAACACAGCAGTTCAACCTGGCAGAGTTGTCCATCTGGGGCAGCTGTCCCTGGAGCTAGGCTTGAACAGGACTGTTCTGCGAGTGACCAAGTGTTGGAGGATAAAGGAAACAAAAAGTGCCCACTGAACTGAGATGGTTATCTTGAAACTGAAAACCAAGGCTGGCAGCTCATACCCAATGGAACAGTTTATTATAGGGTAATTTACATGGTGGGTTTGGGCAAATGACAATCCAGAAGCATTTGCAGCTGCAAATGACAGTGCAGGGTTCACTGGGACAATGTTATAGTTAACCTAGTGTTCGGGGTGGGCGCTTAGAAACAGGAAATGTATGCCTAAGTCAAGATTTATAGTCTACATAAAAACTTCTTCAATCATCATATTTATCCTTTGTCTTTCTCTTTTTCTTTTATGATCTTACCAGGACTTTATCAATATTACTAATCTTTCCAAATTACTAGTTTTGCTCTTTTGTTGAATTGTTAACTTTTCTCTATTGTTTCTGCTTCCAATTTTATTCATTTTGCTGTTATCTTTAATAATTTCTTAATCTTATTTACCTTGTCTAAATTTATACTTCTTCTTCTAACTTAAGTTGTCACCTTAGATAATTGATATTAAATCTTCATACTTTCATAATATAAACATTTAAAAGTGTAATTTTCCCTCTACTTTAGCTATATTCCACAACTTTTATTACATGTCATTATAGTTTGAAATATTTTCTAATATTCTCTATGATTTCTTATTTGAATGTATTTTGTTTAATTTCTGGTTGTTTGGACCTTATCCTGACATACATTGTTATTGTTTTCAGTTTAAATATATGTTGAATTTTTCTTTGAAATTTATTAAGACACAATTTATGACCCAGCATAAAAATGTATCCCTCTCCCCTCACATTTTCCACTCTTCCTTTAACATTATCAAGTGAAAGTCACTCAGTTGTGTCCTACTCTTTGTGACCCCATGGACTGTAGTCTGTCAGGCTCCTCTTTCCATGGAATTCTCCAGGCAAGAATACTGGAGTGGGTAGCCATCCCCTTCTCCAGATCTTCCCAACCCAGGGACCAAACCCAGGTTTCTCACATTGCGGGAAGATTCTTTACTGTCTGAGCCACCAGGGAAGCCCAAGAATACTGGAGTGGGTAGCCTATCACTTCTCCAGGGGATCTTCCTGACCCAAGAATTGAACCGAGGTTTCCTGCATTGCAAGGGGATTCTTTACCAGCTGAGCTACTTGGGAAGTCCTTGTAACATTATCAATCTCACCCAAAGAAAGTGAAAGGCACCCTCTGCTGCCTAAGAAAGAACCTTGTCCTCCACTTTCTCTTGCTTGTTTTTACATATAGTAAGTAAGGTCACTAACTGGACAGAGACTAGGGGTTGTTGAGTCTAAGAGTAGGTAGCGTGTTCCAACCTATCCATTTCACTGACTGCCTAGAGGATCTATAAGGACAGCAATGGACTCTCTCTTGCTTCATATTCAAATGTCATAAGTTCACTTGCATAAGTACCCATGATTGGCTTCCCAAAGAAAACTTGGGAGCCAGCCTTTATCTTTTTGTAGTTTACATTTTTCTAGATCTTCATCCACTTATGGGGATCCTACAGATGGCTCAGTGGTAAAGAATCCTCCTGCTAATACAGGAGATGCAAGTTTGATCCCTGGATTGGGGAGATTTCCTGGAGGTGGATATGGCAACCCACTCCAGTATCCTTGCCTGGAAAATCCCATGAACAGAGGAGCCTGGCAGGGCTACAGTCCATGGGGTCACAAAAGAGTCAGACAAGACTCAGAAACTAAGCAAGAACAACAAAGATATTTGTACTTTGAGCCAAATTTTCACATCAAGTATCTCCCCAGATTAGGGAAGGGAGTAAGCAGCGATCCTAAGATCCAAAATTAAGGGAATGAAATTGATGGCCCCCTCTGTGTTCTCTGGTTCCACATATATCAGTCATGACTTACTGGAGAGCTATACATATGGAAGTTATTAAGCTCTATTATTACTTTCAGTCAGTTCAGTCATTCAGTCATGTCTGACTCTTTGCAACCCTATGGAGTGCAGCATGCCAGGCTTCCGTGTCCATCACCAACTCACGGAGCTTGCTCAAACTCATGTCCATTCAGCCGGTGATGCCATCCAACCATCTCGTCCTCTATTGTCCCCTTTTCCTCCTGCCTTCAACCTTTCCTAGCATGAGGGTCTTTTCCAATTAGTCAGTTCTTTGCATCAAGTGGCCAAAGTATTGGAGCTTCAGCTTCAGCATCACTTCTTCCAGTGAATATTCAGGGTTGATTGTCTTGCTGGTTTGATCTCCTTACTGTTCAAGTGACTCAGGAGTCTTCTCCAACACCACAGTTCAAAAGTATCAATTCTTTGGACCTTAGCTTTCTTTATAGACCAACTTTCACATCCATACATTACTTTGGGCCCTCTTTAATTCCTTGTGAGTGATCACTACTACTAAGAATACAGAGAAGATTATGAGTAGAAAACCTGCCTTTCTAATCTCCAGCAGTACTCCTGAGCTTTTTTTCTCTCAGAGGCACTTTGTTTCTACCAAATTGAGGAACATCTAATTCTCAGTCAGTCAGTCAGTTCAGTCACTCAGTCGTGTTCAACTCTTTGCGACCCCATGAACCGCAGCACGCCAGGCCTCCCTGTTCATCACCATCTCCCGGAGTTCACTCAGACTCATGTTCATCGAGTCCGTAATACCATCCAGCCATCTCATCCTTGGTCGTCCCCTTCTCCTCCTGCCCCCAATCCCTCCCAGCATCAGAGTCTTTTCCAATGAGTCAACTCTTCGCATGAGGTGGCCAAAGTACTGGAGTTTCAGCTTTAGCTATACATGACTACTGGAAAAACCATAGCCTTGACTAGATGGACCTTTGTTGGCAAAGTAATGTCTCTGAGTTGAATAGCTTACTCTTAGTAAAAACAGATAACACACATCATGCACTTTTCATGCAAAGGCTTCAAAACTGATAAGACATTGTATCATGGAGAAAGTCTCCAAAACTCCAAATAGTAAATGAGTTCCAAAGATCTCTGAATTCACATGACAAACTCAGAAATCACTGTAGCTTCCTCCTTCCACTCTAAAAACCAGCCATACTGACATGATGTTCAATAGTAAATCAATCTATAATATGATACAAAACAAATGGAGAGGTTTTTATGAAGCAGAAAATATGCTCATACTTCAAAAGACGAAAGACAGCTGTGATGAAATAATGGGAAAGAATGGAAGCCCAAACTGTGCACAGGAAAGGATTACTACAAAAATAATATTTATTCAGAAATGTCTGATACTAGACAGGCGGGACTAGCCTTTTGCACATGCACTATTAGACCAAGAAGTGAGCCAAAAGTCACACAAGAGGGGTGAGTGTTCCAGAATAGTGGTGACTGGGTCAGAAAATAGGACAGTGATCCACATGACTATAAATAGCCATGCCCCATGAGACATGGGAAAGAAGCTCAACCATATACCAAGTCCTAGCACACCTCACAACTCCCCAACAGTTTTCATCAAATAAATACAACAGCATTCTGAGACTGCCAACTAGAAAAAAATAATAATAATCACCCAGTGACCAAGATGGCTTGGTCTAAGCTTTTGACAGGTTTCTTTAAGACTACACACCCCTAGTCTTAGTTTCCTTCGTTTCCTTAGAATATTTGCTTGAGAAACTTTACTTTGAGAAATTGTAAATTCTTTCTCAGCCCTTTTGCCATGTACATAAATCTCCTCCCGACCTCCTCCCAATTTTACAATCTAGAAATGTCTTTCTCAAGATGTGGAAACTTTCTCTTAAAATATAAACATCGAGTCTTCCCTGGTGGTTCAGTGGTAAAGAATTCATCTGCCAATGCAAGAGGTATGGGTTCTATCCCTGATCCAGGAAGATCCCACATGGTGCAGAGCAACTAAGCCTGGGCGCCACAACTCCTGAGACCATATGCTGCAACATCTGAGGCCCAGGTGCTCTAGGGCCCGTGCTCTGCAACAAGAGAAGCCCCTGCAATGAGAAGCCTGCACACCACACTGAGAGAGTGGCCCCCCACTCACTGTAACTAGAGAAAAGTACATGCAGCAACGAAGACCCAGAACAGCCAAAAAATAGATAATTTTTAAATATATATACACATCAAAGGAGAGAGCACTCCATCTCTCAGTCTCTATGGAGAGTGAGAGCCTAATTTCCAAGAGCAGCAGTTACCAAGCCCAGATGGCCTAANACTAGAGAAAAGTACATGCAGCAACGAAGACCCAGAACAGCCAAAAAATAGATAATTTTTAAATATATATACACATCAAAGGAGAGAGCACTCCATCTCTCAGTCTCTATGGAGAGTGAGAGCCTAATTTCCAAGAGCAGCAGTTACCAAGCCCAGATGGCCTAAGCACAGACCAATGCTTTTGCAGTCTCAAGAAGGACTCAATATGTTGGACACACTGTATTGATCAATGCCACCCCCCGCAACCTAAAACCTTCCAGTACTTTTCCACTAGCTCAGCACATGATTGAAATCCATTCCTCCTGACACTTTACTCCAGTCCAACTCCACCTTTTGTTTTTGTTAAATTGGGTATCAAGACATGGTCTGTGATGTCTAGATACGTCTGTGCTGTGGGAATACAGTCACTCATTTAACAAGTGATGTTACAAGCCCTAAGTAACTGCACTGTTGCTTAGGATCTCTTACAGACCACATCCTTATGAATAGTCCCTTCACAAGTAAACAATTCTTAAATTATTCTAATATGAGTATATGCTCTGCTCTCTAGTGGGACTCTACCTAATTTTATGCACATTCATTAGCAACCAGTTTCAAGGTAGTGATATGACAGATTTTAAATGATCATAGTTTTAAAAAATGAATAAGTAAAGGCAATATAGAAGTTACCTCTTATAAGATAATAGGTCAGTGAAAGGGAGATCTGGGGATACCCGGGTGAGACGGGAAGTACTTGGAAAGACCTAGACAAAACTTTGTGGAACAGAGATTTTTTTGGCAGTCATTGGAATTATGGGGAACTATTGACAGTGGGAAAAAAAGGATACAGTCAGTTTTGCTGTATCACTTGGTTTGAACATACAAAGGTGTTCAAACATCAGTGATATATTAGAAAACATTTTGAGGATATTTGAATTTCATACTTGCCTTTGTATAACTTGAACACAGAAAACTGCATCAAGCTGAAAATGACTGTCATAAGAATATGCAAAACACGCAAATGCACACATCCCTAACAGCTACAAGGTACCTTACTTAGTTCACTTCACGAATTTCCATGCAATTTCAAATAAAGTTTCTTTTACCACTTCAAAATAACACACAAGCTGCAACTCTTCTGTCAATTTCCACAAGCATGCTTCCTGCATTTTTCAAAGTAAAACATTATATTCAATGGAGTATTTTTTAACTGTTTAATATGCAAAACTCTACTGTATATTGTTTGCTATCTTTTTTATCTTACTTACTCCATTTCTTCACATATCCTATGGTTTTTCACATGGGATTTTGTATAGCATAGTGAATGTTAAGAATTCATGTGTTATGTGATAAGAAAACCAACTATACCTGATAGAGTGAGTGGGGAGGAAACAAAGCCTGAGAGAATAGAGAACACAGCAGTTCAACCTGGCAGAGTTGTCCAATCTGGGGCAGCTATCCCTGGAGCTAGACTTGAATAGGACTGTTCTGCGAGTGACCAAGTGTTGGAGGATAAAGGGAACAAAAAGTGCCCACTGAACTGAGATGGTTATCTTGAAACTGAAAACCAAGGCTGGCAGCTCATACCCAATGGAACAGTTTATTATAGGGTAATTTACATGGTGGGTTTGGGCAAATGACAATCCAGAAGCATTTGCAGCTGCAAATGACAGTCCAGGGTTCACTGGGACAATGTTATAGTTAACCTAGTGTTGGGGGTGGGTGCTTAGAAACAGGAAGTGTATGCCTAAGTAAAGATTTATAGTCTACATAAGAACTTCTTCAATCATCATATTTATCCTTTGTGTTTCTCTTTTTCTTTTATGATCTTACCAGGACTTTATCAATATTATTAATCTTTCCAAAGTGCTAGTTTTGCTCTTTTGTTGAATTGTTAAATTTTCTCTATCATTTCTGCTTCCAATTTTATTCATTTTGCTATTATCTTTAATAATTTCTTAATCTTATTTACCTCGTCTAAATTTATACTTCTTTTTCTAACTTGTCACCTTAGATAATTGATATTAAATCTTCATACTTTCATAATATAAACATTTAAAAGTGTAATTTTCCCTCTACTTTAGCTATATTCCACAACTTTTATTACTTGTCATTATAGTTTGAAATATTTTCTAATATTCTCTATGATTTCTTATTTGAATCACAGATTATTTAGAGGTATTTTGTTTAATTTCTGGTTGTTTGGACCTTATCCTGACATATATTGTTATTGTTTTCAGTTTAAATATATGTTTGGTTTTTCTTTGAAATTTATTAAGACACAATTTATGACCCAGCATAAAAATGTACCCCTCTCCCCCAACATTTTCCACTCTTCCTTTAACATTATCAAGTGAAAGTCACCCAGTTGTGTCCTACTCTTTGTGACCCCATGGACTGTAGTCTGTCAGGCTCCCCTTTCCATGGAATTCTCTAGGCAAGAATACTGGAGTGGGTAGCCATTCCCTTCTCCAGATCTTCCCAACCCAGGGACCAAACCCAGGTTTCTCACATTGCAGGAAGATTCTTTAGCATCTGAGCCACCAGGGAAGCCCAAGAATACTGGAGTGGGTAGCCTATCACTTCTCCAGGGTATCTTCCTGACCCAGGAATTGAACCGAGGTTTCCTGCATTGCAAGGGGATTCTTTACCAGCTGAGCTACTAGGGAAGTCCTTGTAACATTATCAACCTCACCCAAAGAAAGTGAAAGGCACCCTCTGCTGCCTACTAAGAAAGAACCTTATTCTCCACTTCCTCTTGCTTGTTATTACATATAGTAAGAAAGGTCACTAACTGGACAGAGACTGTTGTAGTGGTGGGGTTGTTGAGTCTAAGAGTGGGTAGCGTGTTCCAACCTATCCATTTCACTGACTGCCTAGAGGATCTATAAGGACAGTAATGGACTCTCTCTTGCTTCATATTCAAATGTCATAAGTTCACTTGCATAAGTACCCATGATTGGCTTCCCAAAGAAAATTTGGGAGCCAGCCATTATCTTTTTGTAGTTTACATTTTTCTAGACCTTCATCCACTTATGGGGATCCTACAGATGGCTCAGTGGTAAAGAATCCTCCTGCTAATACAGGAGATGCAGGTTTGATCCCTGGGTCAGGGAGATTTCCTGGAGGTGGATATGGCAACCCACTCCAGTATCCTTGCCTGGAAAATCCCATGAACAGAGGAGCCTGGCAGGGCTACAGTCCATGGGGTCACAAAAGAGTCAGACAAGACTCAGAAACTAAGCAAGAACAACAAAGATATTTGTACTTTGAGCCAAATTTTCACATCAAGTATCCCCCCAAATTAGGGAAGGGAGTAAGCAGCGATCCTAAGATCTAGAATTAAGGGAATGAAATTGATGGCCCCCTCTGTGTTCTCTGGTTCCACATATATCAGTCATGACTTACTGGAGAGCTATACATATGGAAGTTATTAAGCTCTATTATTACTTTCAGTCAGTTCAGTCATTTAGTCATGTCTGACTCTTTGCAACCCTATGGACTGCAGCATGCCAGGCTTCCCTGTCCATCACCAACTCACGGAGCTTGCTCAAACTCATGTCTATTCAGCTGGTGATGCCATCCAACCATCTCATCCTTTATTGTCCCCTTCTCCTCCTGCCTTCAACCTTTCCTAGCATCAGGGTCTTTTCCAATGAGTCAGTTCTTTGCATCAAGTGGCCAAAATATTGGAGCCTCAGCTTCAGCATCACTCCTTCCAGTGAATATTCAGGGTTAATTGTCTTGCTGGTTTGATCTCTTTACTGTTCAAGCGACTCTCAGGAGTCTTCTCCAACACCACAGTTCAAAAGTATCAATTCTTTGGACCTCAGCTTTCATTATAGACCAACTTTCACATCCCTACATTACTTTGGCCCCTCTTTAATTCCTTGTGAGTGATCACTACTACTAAGAATACAGAGAGGATTAAGAGTTAAAAAGCTGCCTTTCTAATCTCCAGCAGTACTCCTGGGCTTTTTTCTCTCAGAGGCACTCTATTTCTACCAAATTGAGGAACATCTAATTCTAGGATGAGAGATTTATATTCCTAATCCTAAACAAACAAACAAACAAAAAAAAAAAAAACACCAAAAATTACTAACAGAATAAAAGAAGCACTCTCTGTAGAGGTACCAAGTTTGTGCATTCATCCTGTATCACAATTACTGAAGATGTTTCTTGCATTGGAGATTAAGTTAGACACTTAGCTTTGAGAAGTAAATGAAACACAAAAGATTACTATCTACCAGAAGCTTATGGCTTAAAATGGAAGCTATATACAAAACTACTAATACCAAAAAATGAAATCTAAAATGTAATAATTCTGATTTGGGATGCTGGATTGAAAATATGATGTACTTTCTCTCTCTCCCAAAAGTCTCATTTAATAGACAAAGAATTATGAAAATAACAATAACAGTTCTACGATACAGGGAAGTGTAAAACGACTAGTTCAAATATTTTCTGAATTTTCTGGATCCATAAGTCAAATTGGATTGGAAATATAGAAAAAAAAATGAAAAAATCTGCAAACCAATGTAAATATGAATAGTAGAATTATGAGTTAGGGAAAGAGTAATTGGAGAAGTTAAAGCTTGATTTAGAGATAGGAAATATTCTTATTAAGAGATCTAGGGAATGCTCCAAGCTTAAAATAAATAATAACATAAAAGAAAAATCATTCAGTGAACTGATGAAGAAATTATTCTTGTAGTGTCAGAGGAGATGGGTCAGTTTAGTATCCTATGCACACAAAGAAACAAGGAAACCAGCTCCCTCTATAAATGAAGGAGATGTTGCTGAATCTCCAAGCCCTGTCATTGCCGTGGGGCCAGACAGAGAGAATCAGTTAATTCTGAAGTAGTGTCAGTAAACCAGCAGAAAAGACAAGAAGGTTAATCCAAAGCATCAGTACTAACATTTAGCTGAATGGCTACACAGTGAAATGCTTTCATAATATTGATAAATATTTATCATGGATAATCAAAAAGAAAAAGCACAAGTAAACACTGCTAGGAATGAAACAGAGGATATACCAGAGAGACAGTAGAAAATTAAATAATAAAATAATTTAAATAATTTTCTCATACTAATTTGGATGTGAGTAAAATAAATAGATTTTTAGACAAGAACCACAAATCTTTTCAAAGGGAAATTTTAAAAGACATCCTTCAGGCAAAGAAATATGTATACTACTAGAAAGATCTGAGATGAAAACTATATACTGCTTAAGCTATAGGTTAGTCTGTTGTAACAAAGATCCCCCCAAAATACAATGGCTTAAACCAAGGCAATGGCACCCCACTCCAGTACTCTTGCCTGGAAGATCCCATGCATGGAGGAGCCTGGTAGGCTGCAGTCCATGGGGTTGCGAAGAGTCAGACACGACTGAGCGACTTCACTTTGACTTTTCACTTTCATGCATTGGAGAAGGAAATGGCAACCCACTCCAGTGTTCTTGCCTTGGTAGTTTGAGCATTCTTTGGCATTGCCTTTCTTTGGAATTGGAATGAAAACTGACCTTTTCCAGTCCTGCGGCCACTGCTGAGTTTTCCAAATGTGCTGGCATATTGAGTGCAGCACTTTCACAGCATCATCTTTCAGGATTTGAAACAGCTCAACTGGAATTCCATCACCTCCACTAGTTTTGTTCATAGTGATGCTTTTTAAGGCCCATCTAATTCTAGGATGAGAGATTTATATTCCTAATGCTAAAAAAAAAAAAACACACCAAAAATTACTAACAGAATAAAAGAAGCACTCTCTGTAGAGGTACCAAGTTTGTGCATTCATCCTGTATCACAATTACTGAAGATGTTTCTTGCATTGGAGATTAAGTTAGACACTTAGCTTTGAGAAGTAAACGAAACACAAAAGATTCCTATCTACCAGAAGCTTATGGCTTAAAATGGAAGCTATATACAAAACTACTAATACCAAAAAATGAAATCTAAAATATAATAATTCTGATTTGGGATGCTGGATTGAAAATATGATGTGCTTTCTCTCTCTCCCAAAAGTCTCATTTAATAGACAAAGAATTATGAAAATAACTATAACAGTTCTAGGATACAGGGAAGTGTAAAACGATTATTTCAAATATTTTCTGAATTTTCTGGATCCATACATCAAATTGGATTGGAAATATAGAAAAAAAAATGAAAAATCTGCAAACCAATGTAAATATGAATAGTAGAATTATGAGTTAGGGAAAGAGTAATTGGAGAAGTTAAAGCTTGATTTAGAGATAGGAAATGTTCTTATTAAGAGATCTAGGGAATGCTCCAAGCTTAGAATAAATAATAACATAAAAGAAAAATCATTCAGTGAACTGATGAAGAAATTATTCTTGTAGTGTCAGAGGAGATGGGTCAGTTTACTCTCCTATGCACACAAAGTGACAAGGAAACCAGCTCCCTCTATAAATGAAGGAGATGTTGCTGAATCTCCAAGCCCTGTAATTGCTGTGGGGCCAGACAGAGAGAATCAGTTAATTCTGAGGTAGTGTCAGTAAACCAGCAGAAAAGACAAGGTTAATCCAAAGCATCAGTACTAACATTTAGCTGAATGGCTACACAGTGAAATGCTTTCATAATATTGATAAATATTTATCATGGATAATCAAAAAGAAAAAGCACAAGTAAACACTGCTAGGAATGAAACAGAGGATATACCAGAGAGACAGTAGAAAATTAAATAATAAAATAATTTAAATAATTTTCTCATACTAATTTGGATGTGAGTAAAATAAATAGATTTTTAGACAAGAACCACAAATCTTTTCAAAGGGAAATTTTAAAAGACATCCTTCAGGCAAAGAAATATGTATACTACTAGAAAGATCTGAGATGAAAACTATATACTGCTTAAGCTATAGGTTAGTCTGTTGTAACAAAGATCCCCCCAAAATACAATGGCTTAAACCAAGGCAATGGCACCCCACTCCAGTACTCTTGCCTGGAAGATCCCATGCATGGAGGAGCCTGGTAGGCTGCAGTCCATGGGGTTGCGAAGAGTCAGACACGACTGAGCGACTTCACTTTGACTTTTCACTTTCATGCATTGGAGAAGGAAATGGCAACCCACTCCAGTGTTCTTGCCTAGAGAATCCCAGGGATGGGGGAGCCTGGTGGGCTGCCATCTATGGGGTCGCACAGAGTCGGACACGACTGAAGCGACTTAGCAACAGCAGCAGCAAACCAACTTCATGTTCATTTTTGTCCCAGATTTAAGTCAAGTTTGGTGGCCCAGGAAGAATCAGGACACAGATTTTTCTATAATGTAGCCCTGCCATCTTCAACACATATTTCCATCTTTTGATCCAAGGAAGCTGCTTCACATCCACATTCCAAGTACTAGAAACTAGTATAAATGGAAGGACAAAGCAAATTACTCCTTTTATAATCTACTCTCTAAATACCTCTACTGTCAAAGTAGTTGCTTTCCAGTGTGTGTGATATAGCATAGGCTGGCTTCCCCAGGACAATTTACCATGGTTTAAATCCCACACCTAGAAAAGAGTGATGAGAATATGTAATCCTGCAATAAGAACTCAGACCTGTCCTCCTTTACTCACTCATGTGTGACAACCAAATTAAAGACTTCATGCTCAGCTTTATAATAGAAAACTACTTATTAGAAGTAAAATTTACAAAGAAAGGTCAAATAGGAAACACTAACCATCTACCCGACCACTTCTACCATGATGGAATCTCAAGATAAGATACTCTGATCATTTGAGCATCTTACTTCTAGGTAACAGTGACTTGATTTCTTCCAGGACTAAAAAACATTGTAACTTTTTTGAGGACTCAAAATAGTTAAGATCAATATTAACGCAATATCCTACAAACAGGCAACAAATCAATTACGACAATCCTCTTATAACTTTTTACCCAGCTCCTGTTACCAGAGATGGAGGGAGGCCTCATTGAAATCACTCCATATCCACATTTCAGAAAGAGTAACTCAGTTTAAGTGGCATAACTGCTTCTAAATTTACTAATAAACCTATGTTTATCAACATCATATTCTAGCATATGTTATAGTTGTGAGATACAAATAATTACATGGTTACTTTTGCTTGGTTAAATTAATACTTACCAAATACATAAATTCAACACTTTATCTTATTCCTTCTTTATCCAAAGAAAAGTATAGGTAAATTAAAATGTAATAAATCTGAAATACAACAGATCTTTTAAAAAAGAAAATCACTATTCACATGTGGTTCTTCACTAAATACAGGGATATCAAATTATTCCCTATCACAGCATCTGCTCCACATAAGTTTGTTTTGAATAAATAACACCCATATTATTTCAGGAAAAGATATTTTCTCGCATTGTGACTGTCTCAAATGATTTGAGAAAGGTTCTTACTACACAGGAGCCTAGTGACCTGAAGCTCACAGCACTTAAAGTTTTGATGACACTCAGAACTAAAACCAGACAAACATTGGAACTTTCCATACACACTCTAGGAGATGTTGCACAGTTAGTCATTAAATAGAAAAAATGGCATATCAGAGCCATCATGTGTGTATCCTAACCCCGAACCCCTCCATCACCAGGAATAGAGAAATGTTTGGATTAGGAAATAAAGAACAGAGGAAATATTCACAATCAGGCTCTCTAGGCACATCCCAATCAGCCATGGAGCCAAGTGTTCATGATGTTCTTTGCCGTGAAACTATTACAACCAGAAGGACTTCTCACAATAGCAGTGGACTCTATCCATATGGCCAACACCAACCATGGGCTCCTGGCAGCATGGCTGGCAAGAACCTCTGAAGAAAATGGGATGTGTTCAGATCTGTCCTTTCATGTCAAACACCCTGAGTACTCGCTGGCGGATCTGCTGAGTCTTCACCCCATAGACCAGAGGATTGAGTGCAGGTGGCACCAGAAGGTAGAGTGTGGCCAGAAGAACATGGATGTGATGGGGCACCTGATGGCCAAAGCGGTGAGTGAGGAAGGAGAATATTCCAGGCACATAGAAGACCAGGATGACACAAATGTGAGATCCACATGTGCTAAAGGCCTTAAGTCGGGCCTCACCCCCTGGGACCTGCAGCACTGCCCGCAGGATGAGGGCATAGGAAACACCAATGGCCAGGACATCTAGACCCACCACAAGCAGCGCCACTGCCAGCCCATAGGCTCGGTTCACTGTGCTCTCTGAGCAGGCGAGTTTTACCACAGCCATGTGCTCACAGTAGGCATGGCCTATGACGGTGGCCTGGCAGAAGACAAGTCTCCTCAACAAGATGGGGAAGGGGAGGAGGAGGAGCATCCCCCGCACCAGCACCGCCATCCCGATGCGCCCTATGACCCTGGGATGCAGGATGGTAGAATGGTGCAGAGGGTGACAGATGGCTACATAGCGATCCAGAGCCATGGCCACAAGTACACCCGACTCCATGGAAGAGAAGGCGTGGATGAAGAACATCTGCGTCAGACAGACGGTGTACCCAATCTCATGGGCCTGAACCAGGAGCACTGCAAGCGTTTTGGGTGCAGTGGAGGAGGCCAGGACCAGGTCAATGCCAGAGAGCATGGCCAGAAAGAGGTACATAGGCTGGTGCAAGGATGAGTCAGTCCAGATGGTGAAGAGGATGGTGACATTGCCCAGTAGGGCAAGGAGGTAAAGGACACACAGCAGCAGTGCTATCCAGTGCTGGCTTTCCTCTAAACCCGGGATGCCAATCAGGAAAAAGGATGGCTGGATCAGCCTCCAGCTGGAATTACTCATGGTTGTCATCAATGGCTTGGAAAGGGAAGAGGCAAAAAAACCAAAATCATGATTTCTTCATTCTTTATGGATTATCACATTGTCCAGATCTGGCTACCATCTTCATGAGATGAAGAAAGAAGTTTAAACTGTAACACAAGGGGGGGAAATCTCTTTTTCTTCAGATAATTTAGCAAAGGCAAGATATCCACATATCTTAACTAAGAAAGACTAGTTTCATTTAGGGATAAGGGTAAGCATAGGCTGCTTTTAAAGATATGTTGAAACTCAAGCATTCAATTACTTCTAGTCTGCAAGTGTCTACAAAGAAGAATTCTTTTTTTGCCCCTTGGCATTGATCAACACTATAAATCAGTCTGCTATTTTTTAAATTAGTATTCCTCAGATGCCATGACTTAGCCCTCTGCCAGTGTTTCTCTTATATCCCCAGTCCACCACTTTCTACATTTACCTATTAGTTATATGTTGCTGATTCCAAGGGTTCACTCTTTCCTCTCTTCCATATTCTGTACTTTATCTCTGATTGAGCTCACATGAGTTTAACTATTTATATACTTTAATTTATATACTTCCAAACAGCTTTTTTTAAAGTCAAATATCTTTCTGAAACACAAATCCACTTTTCCACTTGCTTCCTAAATATCTATACAACATACTCAACATAGTCAAGACTGAATTAACTTACCTATTCTTCCTAAATCTGCTCTTCACTTTTGCCATGTGTTTGTGAATTACATCACTGTCAACCTATCCAACCCAATATATGAACTTGAAATTACCCTTGCTTATTATGTCTCTCTTGCCTGCAGAGTCCCATGGACAGAAGAGCCTGGTGGGCTACAGAAAGATTCTGACACTATTCAGTGCAAGCAACTGAGCATGCACAATTCTGTCTCTCATCCTTTTTACATGATCACAATATCTGTTGACTGGATTTTTAACCCTTCTTATATCCACTTCTTTTTCTCAACCCCCAATGTCAATGTTTAAGTCATACTCCCTACTCCTCCAAACTGGATTGTTTCCTTAAATCTCTCTGCTTTTGTCACTTATCCTTTCAATCCACTCTCTATTCTCAAGCCAAAGGTTCTTAAATGCATCTAAAATGCAGATGTCATCATGTCACTCCTACAGTTAAATTTTTTTAGTTCATTTACTCTGTGAAATAAAACCTACATTTATGACTGGTATACAAGGTTTTCAAAGTCTTTTTGTATCAGTTTGACTTGTACTTAAAATATTCTCACATGTGTAGTTTACTTTAACCATTTTTATGTTTTTGGAATTATATGAGTATACCATCCTATTTTACATGGGCCTTTTTATGTATTCTTTGTCCTCCTCTTTATCTGAATTGCTGTTTATTCAAACTTCAGAGTCCACTGTCTTCTGCCTCTTAAAAAGGATTCACTGACTATGTTTGAACCACTGATTGAGTTATGGGCATTTTATTTTATTATCCTTCTTTGTTCATCCACAATTTTCTGTTTTATCTAAATCATAGAAATTCTTTCAGTGTCTTAATGATTTATATCAAGTAAATGACCATGTCTTATTGAAATTTATAATTATCAGCTAGCTGGCAGAGACTTCATGATGTAACAGGCTAACACAAGCTGTGCAGGAAGACAGATTAACTTTTTAATTCTGCACTATTCACATTCTATAAATGAAATCTTGGTATGATACTTAAACTCTCTGTCTATGATGCCTCACCTGATGGTAAAGCAAATATTATGTCTTACAAGTGTTTATAAATATTAATTAAATGATGTTTATTGGTTTACTATAAATTATACACAAACTCATAGCTGATTCTGTAATCTTACCTCAAAGGCAAGGCCTTTTATGATACTTCTCCACAGCAGTCCTGGTGACTATGAACAGGTACTGAGCAGGGAAGATGTTATTAGCAACTGGCAGGTCCCAGAGGCCACCCAAACCCATCTGAATAGAGCCAGAGGTAACCTCCCAATTGGCTAGAGGCCCACAGAGCTAAGTCTGCTGTCCCAAGGATAGCTTAGTGGGTAAGCAAGGAGTAGTACCTAGCCCTGACCAGATGGCTAATGTTGGTCCAGTGCTGGTCATCATTCTAAGCCTATACATCCTGATTACTATGATAAGAAATCTCATGTTCAGGAAGTTAAGAAACATTGCTGTGTAAGCTCAGACTTCTCATATTCACAAGTCAAACTCAGACCCGATAAATACTTTAGTGGATTTTGTACTTCAGTATGTTCTATCTTCCATTTATTGTGAATGTTGTGTGCTAAAAGTTATCACAATTGAGCCATTCCTTTGGACAAAGAGCTGATTCACACAAAATTTCTTCTCTTTCCTGAGTGTAGATCTTGCTCAATGACTGGTCTATGTACAAATACAACATCCTGACATATTTTCTCCTATATGAAACAACACTGAAGTACCATCCCAGCTCAAGAGCATCCCTATGGAATCAACATCAGCATCTGGGATAACTGGATCACAGTTTAACTTCTTTCTCTGCCTCATCCTGCTTCCTTCACTCTTGACAGGTGTTATTTCCAAGTATACTTCAAAATAAGCCACCTACATATAAATCTCTGCATTAAGTTTATTCTAGGGGACCTAACCTAAGATGAATGCCACCTGTCTCAGGTGAATTGAGCCCTCTGCTTCTCTTTGGGGAATTATGGCAAGCATACAAACATCAACTTCAATACTATAGCAAGTATAGGATAGATACACATCTCAGACAACTCATCCCAGGAAGTTTCCAATGAGGTAGGCTAAGATCTTCTTTATCATATCTTTCCATCACCAGGTAAACTCTTCCTTTGATCCCATCTCAGATAAAGCAGCTACCAGTCCACCCCAGGGACCATGTTCATCTTTGGAATAAAGTTTCTAGTGCAGTCTTTTTATTCTTCCAGTCTACAAACATTTCACTTATAGCTAGTGGGATGTCTCAGTTATTCATTTATTCAATAGATATTAAATATCTACCAAATCTAAGTACTCTAATAGATGCTGGACAAAAAAACAGCCACCAACAGCTGACATGATAAAATGGTCCTTGTGATCACAGATCATGGAATGATACTTTTAAATACATGATCATAAGAATAACTAATAGAAGTTATAAGTGTTATAAGTCAAAACTAAAGTGTTTTATGAGAACATTCTCAGCCTGGAGAGTTCAGGGAAGCCATCCTAAATTCAAGTTCATGACCAAAAGAATGGGTTAAAAGTGAAGAAAGGGTTGAGAGTAAGTTGAGGATACAAAATCCCTGAGGCAAAAAAGAAGGGAGCTTGGTATTGTCAAAGACCTGAGGAAATCATGACATTGGGGAATGTAGTTCTCAGGAATTTAGCCTGGCCTGTAAGTAGACTGTAACATGCACATTTTAGGTCATTTTAAAGGGCAGCAGAAAGTGATGAAAATTTTAAGCAGAAGGTTGAAACACAATCAGAATCTCATTATTAAGTCTCATACTAAGAGTGTGGATAGGAAGGAATGAAGCATACATGATGGGACATCTGTTGGAAACAAGCATAGCAATCTTTAACCAGGTTCAAGTATTAAGTATACATCATGGGAATTGGTAAATGAGATAGGACTTTTGGTAATAACGAAACGAAGAATAAGAAAACCTAGAGTGTTCAATGGGTCATTCACCCTGAAGTCTCCCTCTAGGACTATGGGTAGCCAAATAATAAAGAAGATATTGATTAAGTCATCATTTGATGAAAGAAGAGATATTAGTAACGGCGAGAGGTAGAGAGTGAGATGCATGAATGACATGGACCTCGAAAGCACCAGTCTGTGCTTGTTTGTTTGCTAGTCTGTTTTTACAAAAAAAAAAAAAAGAAAGAAAGAAAGAAAGAAAGGACTGAACATTGCATTTGGAAACAAGAACAGTAACTCACTTCCAAATCAGAGGTAGAAGAGGTGTGAGAAAATGGATGTTCCCCACTTAGTAGGAACTGTAACATTTTCATTAGAAAAATATGAGAACTATGAAAGTACCATCTTCATACACATTTAGTAGACATTAAATGACTGAGTTTATGTATAATGCAGTTTTATTCTCTGAGCTTCAGGGTACCACAGAATAAGGGGAAAACAACAAGAGCTGCTCATATTATCAAAATTTTACACGAATATCAATACAAAGGGGGAGCAGCCACAGGGCTGTAGAGGGAGATACCTTAGGTGGATGGAGGTTTGAGTGCCAATTACCATCAGTGGAGAGCTCTGAGCTCTGATGGAGCTTTCATGGAGCACCTTTGGCTGCTCCCGCTCTTGTGCCGATCTTTCTTCCACTCCCATCAGTGGAGCAGGGATAAGAGAAAGGGGCCCTCTCTTTTTGCCCTTTCTTTGAAAAGCTTTCTTCTTACTAGTAATATTGAAGATTAATATTTAACAGAGAAAAATATGGGGTCATACAGTGTGCATAGAACAGAAGCCACTTCAGAGAAGGACAGAGGCAGACTCCCCATAGGGACCATAAATGTAATCCTGGTCCACTTACCCACCCAGAAATTCAGGTTAATAGTCTCTAAACTCTGGTCATTTATAGCATCAATTTAAACCCAGTCTAACCCATGTCCCATCTCTTCCCATGGCCTCCCATTGAGAATTAATACTCTATAACTTAGAACCAATCTTTACCATAGCACTATCACATTTTATCATAATTTCTATATTTTCAAGTTCATTTCATCATCACACTGACAGCCTGGTAAATACCCAGGGTCAAGAAGAAAATAATGAAGAAAAGGAGAGCAAATAAAGAAAAGAAGAAAGACAAATGCTAGTTTTCTCTTTGTTCCTTGCTTCTGCACAGCAGAGTCTGTGTTATAAACATGTCCTCTAATATGTTTACATAGTATCCAAAATACCACCACTTGAACTTATAATACCTGAAAAGACTAAGTTAATGTGCCCTTAGTCATGACAATTGTAGCAATTGTAGTGAAGACAGTAGTGATTGCAATGACAATGATGTTTTTGTGAAATATTATTTAATTTCTCCAATAAAAATGTATTAGAACCTACTGTTACACTTATGAAGATTTATATATTTATTTATGGAAAAACACAATGTGACTGATGAGGAAATAGGCTAGTGATGACACAGTCCATGAAAAGAATGAGATGTATTTATTGAACAAGCATTTATTGAGAGCCTATTATGTGCCAGGTACTATGATAAGAAAACAACACATCTAACTCACAATTTACTAGAGATGGAGGACAGAGATCATTCATTCAATCAGTATGTATATATATAAATAGTGATGGATAATAAATGCGGGAGACCTGGCTTTGATCCCTGGGTCAGGAAGATCCCCTGGAGAAGGAAATGGCAACCCACTCCAGTACTCTTGCCTGGAGAACCCCATGGAGGGAGGAGCCTGGTAGGCCCCAGTCCATGGGGTCGCAAAGAGTCAGACACGGCTGAGCGACTTCACTAACTAATGAAAGAAATACACACAAAGCTCTGGGTTCAAAAAACAGGTGACCTTATCTAGTTCAAAAAAATCTTCCTCAAGAAGGTGAGATTTGAATTGAAATTCAAGATGAGTAGGAAAAGGACAGGATGATGCATTTCCATTAGGAAGAGCCCAGACAATGCATAACTGGAGGAAGCTGGACTCTTGAAGAACTAAAGAAGGAAACATGTTATCACAAATACATAGCACTCACTCAACACTACATATATTGCAAGAGTATGTAAATATTTAACAGCATACAAGAAACATTACAGTGAGTACCAGTGGTAGAAACTAGAAGACAATGGGCAAGAGAGTTAGAAATGAAGACAGAAAATAAACAAAGCAAGAATTAGAACAATAATTATTGTGTGTGATAAACTTTAACTCAGGTCTTTGTACCAGAGACTAAAAATGAGGAAATAAAGAATTAGTATTAACCTGAGAAGTTAAAAATACATAATACTATACGAGCCATAGAGGGTCAGCCATCTTAAAAACAGGCTAGAAAACTACAAAGAATAAAGATTTCAAATGTTACTGGCAATTCTGGAGTCAGATGGAACATGAATATTTTACAGAGTTTCTCTCATAATCTGAAGACTTAAATTATCTCCAGAATTTGCCACCCCAGTTTCTGTGATGCCAAAGTTTTTCTGATAGAGGGAGCCTTACCGCTTCCACAGACAGGCTATGTGTCAGTGTCATGGTAGTGGGAGGTGGCCCATGTTTTCATATGAACTCCTGAGTCACTAGATCCAGATCTACTAAAGTCTAATTATTTCTTAATTACCTGATTCACTTATTTTGTCAAGATAAGTAAATAACAAACTTTTAGGGGAAAAGGTATACAAAAAAGTACTTGCTGATTGATCAACTGATATTCCCCAGCCCTTCTCGATTTTCATCCACATATCTAAACACCGTAGGTCTCAGAAGAAATTTCCCAACTTCTAAGCACTCAGGATAACTTCATTTGCTCTCTCTTCTTTGTCCCCACCAGGTAAGTAGCATGGTCTTATGGGGCTCCCATCCCACAGGGGAGGGTCGCCTTGGCCCCCGAGGTCCAACTAATAAGAACTACACTCAGGTGGGATCAATACGGTTGAGACTTAGAATTTTACACAGGTGCTCCCAGATCTGCCTGGTCTTGACTCCACAGACAATGGGGTCCAGTGCAGGGGGAAATGGCAAGTAGAGATTGGCAAGGATGACTCTGGCAGCAGAGGCTGTGGGCTGACCAAAGCGCCGCATGATTACAGAAAGAAAGCCTGGTTCGTAGAAAAAGAGAATGACAGAGACGTGAGCTGTACGTGTGCTGTCTGCTTTAGCACGTGCCTCAGATGAAGGCAAGTGAATCATGGTCCTCACAATCTGCCCATAAGAGTAGGCAATAAAGGCCACATCCCCAGCACCAAGAAAAATTGCCACAGCAAGGCATAGAGGTTATCCCACAGGCCAGTTTCACCACTGCCATATGCTCACAATAGGTGTAGGCAATTGTGTGGGAGACACAGTAGGACAGCTGAGGGGCCAGGCTTGGAGAGGAGGTGGTCAAACCCACACCTCAAAGCACCAGCAGACCTCCAGTTTTGGCAAGAACTACCGGGGTAAGAATGGTTGTGTAATGCAGTGGATTACAGATGGCCACAAAGTGGTCCAGGGCTGTGGCCACCAGCACTCCTGATTCCATGCAGAGAATGCACGGATGAAGAACATCTGGAAAAGATGAGTAGGAGCTGATGGCTGGAGCACCAAACCAGAAAATGGCCAGCGTCTTGAGCAGAGTGGAGAGAGAGAGAACCAGGTCAACAAAGGAGAGCATGGCAAGAAATAAAAACATGGGCTGGTGAAGACTGCGTTCTGTTTGGATGAGAAAAAGCAGGACACCATCCCCAGTCACTGCCAGGAAGAACATGAAGCAAAAGGGAAGTGAGATCCAAATGTGGACAGCAGTCAGTCCTGTGATGTCAGCCAAGAAGAAAGTATGTGAGAAGAGATGAGAATTATTGGAATAAGTCATGGCAGTCATCTCACTTAGAAGTGTGAAGTGCCCCTGCAAAGAAAGGCAAACAGGTTAAATTCAATGAGAAGTTTAGGAGCTCAGAATATGTGGTCTCACTAACTCCACCATCGCCATCAGTCTTCCCCCATTATTCTAAGAAAATAGTCAAAACTAATTTTCAATTATGTCGATGTTTCCGCAAGATCTTTAAACATGGAAGAGGCAAGTTAGCTTGGTCCAGTGGGAAATGCACTGAACAAAAAAAAGGCAGAAACCAGTTTCCAGAATTACACTTCCTACTATATCTGTAACCTGGAGCAATTCACATAATTTAAGCAGATCACAGATTCAAGTAGATGCCCAGGAACTGTTGTAAGTGGAACTCCTTCCCATCATGCTCTCATCCCAAATGCTGAATGCTAGTGATTGATCTAATTAGCACAGATCTCACATAAGTCTTATATAACCAACCTTCATCTAACCAACCCCAAATCCTAACATCTGGAAAATTCCTCAATTTGGAGACATTCCACTTCTCCAAACTCCACTGACTTCCAAGTTACAGAATAAATGGTCCCTGATGACTCCAACATTGATTAGATTCTTCCTTGGGTTATTCCCCAATCATTTCACAAATGTATGTCTTGCTTTTTTCCCCAAAATCTCAATAGAGATCTGATTTCACCACCTCCTGTATCTCCTTCCCCTTCAAGGTCGTATTGTACAGGGGTAGACACAAAGTTCAGAGTTGTGGTGACCTGGAATAAACAGATACTTTTTAAATAATTATGATATGAAAGTCAAAAACTCTATATCACAGCACAGGAAATAAAATGATCAGATATACCTTCCAATTCAGTTTTTCATTTAATCACATAAAGTGTACAGAGTTATACATATCCTCAACATGTACTATGCTCAAACCATCATTTTGTAGGTTAGAAAACTAAGGTCTAGAAGTAAGTAAAAGACCCAGAACCCCAGAGTTATTAGTGGCAGAATCAGACAAGATCTCACATCCACTGATGCACGAGCTAGAAGGTTATCATCTCGTCTTCGAGTGAACAGTAACTGCTATGGGGCAGAGGGAGAAGGCCCAGGACACTGTGGCCAGGAGTGGGTAACACAGGAACCAAATAACATGGCAAATGAAGAACGACTTGGGCATTAGGTGTCTCCCAGCATCCCCCGACAATCCAGGGCCACAATCCTCTCATGCCAAAGAAAAGCACAAGGACATGCAGGGACCTGGGCCCACGGTCTGAGAGGGTTTTGGAGCATAAGAGTGGTTCACATTCCAGGCAGAGACATTACAGCTGGGCTCCTCTCATACTTTCAGTGGCAGCAGGAGTCTCTAAACATGAGGGAAAGGAGCAGAAGTTAGCCCAGGAGCACAGTTCAGAAAAGAAGGAACACATATGCATTAACATACGGTATTTGTTTTTCTCTTTCTGACTTACTCAACTCTGTGTAACAGACTCAAGGTCTATCCACATTTCTATAGTTGACCCAATTTCATTCCTTTTTATGCCTGAGTAATATTACATTGTATACATATAACTGATTCACGTCATCATACAGCACAACACTACATTGTAAAGCAATTATACTACAATTTTTAAAAAGAAATTAAAATAAGAAGGAACAGTGCAGCTTTAAAATGACCAAGAACATTTTGCTTTTCTCTCCAAGAGATATTACATGACTGTTCCTCATACCTTCAACCATAGCTGCTAAGGAGACTATGTGATAACAGCAGAAGGCATAAGAGCTTGGAAGATAAGGAGATTTGAGTGGACCTGTAGTTCTGGTGTCTTGGAATAAACACTGGACCAGAAGTCAAGATCCTGGTTCGAGGAACTATTTCAGCCATATGTCTGCTGTGTGACTTTAAGCAAAGCATCTAACCATTTTCAAGCCTTAGTGTCCTCACATGTGAAATGAACATACTAAAACCTACCTCACAGGATCATTATGAGAACCCAATAACATACAATATGTGAAAATTCCTTATCAAATGCTAAAAACAGTCATTTTATTGTCACTGAATTACAAGAAGTAAATGATGCATTAGGAGTTATCTGATTAAGAGCAACAGAAACTTTGGCAATTCAGAGGCAATGTATTTGATTTGACAAAAGATGATAGGTTCCCCCCCAAAAAAGGAAGTTTCATCTCATGTGTGGGTGTTGTTTAGTAGTAACCTGGAGCCACCCAGTCAAAAATACTATATCCTCCTAGATAATGCTCCATTTCTCCCTCCCAACATACATTGTTTCCCTCAGCATCCCCAGAATATGGTGCTGTGAAGGAAGGGGCATTGGAACTTGTCAAGAAATGTGGCTTTGATCACCTGAGCACCTGCTTCAGATTATCCAAAAAGTTGCCCAACCTTAAGCCTCAACTCACTTTGTGGAAAGAAACAGTGTCTTCAGGACTGTGTAGGAAATAATTAAATCTAATGGCGCAACTATCCCCTCAGGACCCAGCAAATGTCCCTCATTATAAACCTTATGCCTCAAGGGAAAGTCTAATTTAGTAAACTCAACTCCTTTATTTCCATCAGGGAAATAGTAAAGATTAAGAATCCTAGAGCTAGAGGATTCCTGGAGGTAAATGTAGGGGCCTCCATAAATGTTTCCCTAAGGTTCGCCCTGCAGGCTTCAAGGAGGAGCCAACCTATAAATAAATTACTGTTGAGCCAGAACCAGCAGGATGTTTGCCTGCTTTGGAGGAAGTAATTTTCACACACCCACTTTCCTCCGCTTGTATATGACACAACGTGAAAGTGTTACTCACTCAGTCATGCCCGACTCTTTGTGACCCCCTGGACTATAACCTGCCGGGCTCCTCTGTCCATGAGGTTTTCCAAGAAAGAATACTGGAGTGGTAGTCATTCCCTTTTCCGAAGGATCTTCCTAACTCATAGATCAAACCTGGATCTCTCACATTGCTGGCAGATTCTTTACCACATAAGGCACCAGAGAAGCCCATATACAACACGAAAGGTCTAGATAAATCTATGATGAGGTACACATCATCAATACTGGTGATATTTCCCCCTTTTCCCTACTGTTATCAATACAATGCATTTTTACCCCCAGACAGCCTATCAGATTATCCAGATCTGGGAAGGTTGGGGGGAAATTAAGTTGTAGATGTAGCCTATACGAATCTCTCTTCCTTGGGCCTACCTGTAAACATTACTCACCAAAGAGGTGCACTGACTTATGAGGAATGAGAAGTTAAACTACCAGGCAGGTCCCAAGAACATAATATTTAATGGATACCTTTCCAGGCACTGCCTATAGGGATCCAAAGTGAAACTCCCACCACCCAGATACCAATTAGTACTCTGCTCCCTCTTCAAACGAAGGTCTAACAAAGTCTCTTCTTATTACTGAGTCCTCAGGGAACAGCCCGAATGGGGAATATTTTGAACATCATACTCCAGGGTGCCATGTCAAGAAAGGGCTAAGGGCCTGCAACCAGAAGCAAGGAGAGACAGCCTGTGATGGGAAATGGGACCACCTAATTTGATCACCAAGCAACCTGATTTAGGGAAGGTAAGAGGAGGGCAGGGAGATTGGGAGGGACAACACCAGGGCCAGCTACAATATTACCTGTATAACCCCATGACATAGGTGGAACCACGAGAGGAGGAATGGATGAATAGGTGACAGTGTTTATAAGATGAGAGAATCTGGCCATGGAATCAGTTCAGTTCAGTTCAGTTGCTCAGTCGTGTCCAACTCTTTGCAACCCCATGAATCACAGCACACCAGGCCTCCCTGTCCATCACCATCTCCCGGAGTTCACTCAGATTCATGTCCATCGAATCAGTGATGCAATCCAGCCATCTCATCCTTGGTCATCCCCTTCTCCTCCTGCCCCCAATCCCTCCCAGCATCAGAGTCTTTTCCAATGAGTCAACTCTTCTCATGAGGTGGCCAAAGTACTGGAGTTTCAGCTTCAGCATCATTCCTTCCAAAGAAATCTCAGGGTTGATCTCCTTCAGAATGGACTGGTTGGATCTCCTTGCAGTCCAAGGGACTCTCAAGAGTCTTCTCCAACACCACAGTTCAAAAGCATCAGTTCTTTGGCACTCAGCCTTCTTCACAGTCCAACTCTCACATCCATACATGACCACAGGAAAAACCATAGCCTTGACTAGACGGACCTTAGTCGGCAAAGTAATGTCTCTGCTTTTGAATATACTATCCAGGTTGGTCATAACTTTTCTTCCAAGGAGTAAGCGTCTTTTAATTTCATGGCTGCAGTCACCATCTGCAGTGATTTTGGAGCCCAAAAAAATAAAGTCTGACACTGTTTCCACTGTTTCCCCATCTATTTCCCATGAAGTGATGGGACCGGATGCCATGATCTTCGTTTTCTGAATGTTGAGCTTTAAGCCAACTCTAGTCTTTCCCATTCTATTGTTTTTGTTGTTGTTGTTGTTGTTTTGCTTTGATCACTGAAGAAGGCTTTCTTGTCTCTCCTTGCTATTCTTTGGAACTCTGCATTGAAATGGGTATATCTTTCCTTTTCTCCTTTGATCACATCATTAGCAATTTCATTGTTTCAGTAAGTCTGTATCAGGCACCAATATACATCAGGCACCAGTAACACACTAGGGATCTAGAGAAGAGCAGAAGACATATCCCCATTTTTAAGAATATTACTGATATCCCAATCAACATCCCAGTAAGTAATTTTATGGATACTGACAAATGAGCCCATAGTTTTAGGGAAAGAGAGAAAAAACAAAAACAAAAACCCAACAGAATAGCCATACAACACTGAAGGAGAAGAACAAAATTGGAGGACTGATACCACCAAACATAAACTCTTATTATGAAGCAACAATGAATAAAGAAAGCAATATTGGTGAAGAAAATTGACAAATAAATCAGTGAAGAATCAGAATCAAGAGCATAGAAGTAGAACCACATAAGCATAGACAACTGATATTTGACTAAGGGGCAAAGGCAAAACAAGAGATCAAAGACAATCTTTTCAGAATGAACCTGAAGACACAGACCTTACACCATTTATAAAAGTCAAACCCAAATGGATCATAGAACTAAACATACAACACAAAACTACAAAACTCTTAGAAGTAAACACAGAAAAACAACTTGATGACTTTGGGTATGGTAATGACTTTTTAGATATACTACCACAGACACAGTTCATTAAAAAAATAATTGATAAGCTGAACTTCACTGAAAATAAAAAATCCTGCTCTGCAAAAACAATGTCAAGATAAAGAGAAGACAAACCATAAACTAGGAGAAAATATTTGCAAAAAACACATCTGATAAAGGACTATTATACAAAATATAAAAAGAAATAAATTACTAGAGCTAATCAATGAATATAGTAAAGTTGCAGGATATAAAATCAACACACAGAAATCCCNTTTTTTTTTATGAAACCAAAGGAAAAATAAGAACAAATACATGAAAATTTGTAGTTCAGGACTTGGCCAGATTTGTATGTCTTCAGAAGGATAATCCTTAATTAGAAAGATAGAGGTTAACGCAAGTTATATTAAAAGAGACTAGCGCAGTTTGATTGGAAATGGTCGTTGCCCAGAACCAGTTCCTCCATTTAGGAAAGTCATGCTCTAAGGTACTAACCCAGTTCCAGAGGGAAGAAGACACGGTAGGTGTCATTTGAGGTAGAGCCAAGATTATGAACACTAACGTGAAGCACTCAATTTTCTTACACTGAAGCCAAGCTTGGTAACAATGAGCTTAGGACAGATCATTCTATCTTAGAGGATGCTAGGATATCTCTGAAACTTCAGGATATTGGTTTTATAAGGTAGAAAATATCAGGTCACAAACTCATCAGAGGAGGAATGAGTAGGCAGGAGCAATACAAAGGTCAATCTGAGTGAAACTGAAGGAGAGGATGAGTAACTGAAACAAGAACTTAAGACTCAGAAACTAGAGCAGTTGGCGGTTCCGTGGCAGTCCAGTGGTTAGGACTTCATGCTTTCACTGCTAAGGGTACAGTTTCAACCCCTGGTCAGGGAACTAACAGCCTTCAAGCCATGTGCCCTTTGGCCCCAAAAAAGAAAACAATTAAAACTAAAACATTAGATTAATCTAAACATGGACCATCTAACTGAAATCCTCAAATCGTCATCTAAATTCAGAAATTGGGTAAAACATCAAGAGATCAGGACAAGACCAAAGCTCCAAGAACATTCAAGAGGATTTGGATCAAATATCTAGTTCAATAAAAGTATTTCTTGAGTTCCTCTTAAGGGTTGTGAAAGAAAGAAAGAAATATGCATTTTTAGAGTCAGGTGAAAGATACACATCAAGCTAAAGCAAAGTATCACCAAAGGCAAGCCAAGGTACCAGCAAAGATTTCTGTGGCCACACCTTGGAGAGATGGAAACACCTTGGAGAGACAGAATCTAACTATGCCTGTGGGAATCAAGGAAGGATATACTAATGAAACAATATTAAGAGGAAAGTTGAAAAGTGAGAATAGAATATTTCAGGATCAGACATTAACATTAAAGACACCGAAACTACTAAAGTATGGAATTCTTGATGAATAGCCAAAAACTGAAAATTGAAGGATTAGCGTGGAGGAATAAGATTTAAGAGGGAGGTTGGATCCGAGCTGCAACAGGTCTTAAGTGCTCTTCCGAATAACACTACATGTTAAATATGAGGTCAAGGAAGACAACGAACAAGGGAGTTGTTTAAGCAGAACAGTGATGATAATAAATTAGTGACTTAGTAGATTTCTTACATATATTCTGGGCATGAGAAGAAAGACATGATATCTGAATGAGTAAGAATTAGTGAAATCCGAGAAGAAATCTGTGGCAATGAAGTAAAAAGGAGGAAATTGGATCAAGTCTTTACTGATAAATATTGTCAATTAACAGACAATAATCCTGTGCAAGTTTTTAGAAAATAAGGGAGGAGGGAACACATTCCTACTCCTTTTATGAGGTCAGTATTAACTGATAACAAATTAGAAACTTACAAAACAAGAAAATCCAGGCTGGTACAATATTATTCTCAATTTACAGCTAAGGGAACTGGGGCACTGGGAGTAGGGATATAGAACTTGCCTCTGCCAGTAGTTTTCAAGTGTGAGAGCTGGGATTCAAGAGATTGGAAGTTTGATTGCATAACCTTTGCACTGTTCTCCCTCTTAATCTTGCTGTGTTCCAGAATTTCTGCATGATTTTGAGCAACTTATGAAACCTCGCAGTGCTTCAGTCCTTTAACTTAAAAGTCATAATAATCAGAAGTTTTAGCTCTCAATAGACCTGGGTTGTAATCTGCCTTTTTCTCTTACCAGGAAAAAAATGCTAGAAATCACAGCATGCTGTGACAATCAGACAATCAAAGGATAATAAAGAAAACATGCTTTGAGATATGATACACACATAGAGAAAAAATGGTCAAATTGTGTAGCAAAATTTTCTTCCTAGGAAAGGAAGACAATGGCCCCAGAAATGCCTTAGAAAAGTAGCTCCAAATAGCCAATTATTTAAATCTAATTTTATTTTTTGAACATCTAACAAAAATGCACACTTTCGCATTCAAGAACTCTGATCCTTGATCATTTTGTATGTTCTCTGAGTTTAGTACAGAACTCTGTACAAGATGTGTGTGTGTACTCACTCAGTTGTGTCCAACTCTTTGGGACCCCATGGACCATAGCCCACCAGGCTCCTCTGTCCATGAGATTCTCCCAGAAAGAATACTAGAATGAGTTGCCATTTCCTCTGCTAGATTCTTAATAAGGACTTTATCCATGATGCAGTGATTCAGAGAAGCATAACACAGTCTGCTGAATTATTTGTATCAAAGAAAATACCCTAGACCACGGTCTGGAAAAAGACCTCTGGAAGTATGCATGTGAGTCCACCTTGAAAAACAGCCTCTTGGAAGACAGCACTGGGCCTGAAACAACGTCAGAAACCGTGAGCTCACCCCACCAGGGAAGTAGCTGCTGAGCAGCACAACAGACCTGCAGGCAGTCGGTCCACCATCTGAGACAGGCCATCCTAAGAGTTACGCCTAGAAACCTACCCGAGAACAAAGGCTACAAACTTACTCCAAAAGGAATCCTTACTTCACTCTTGTTGGACAGTGGCCACTAATTCAGATTGAAAGCAATTCTACACAATGTGAGTCTATGTGTAGCAGCCCAGATTGCAGACCATTGCCAACAACTGCTATGGTGATGTGTCTCTCAACTCTTTTAAAAATACATGAACATCCAATATGCAACCTAGAGTCTCAGCAAAATTTCTGACACTACAGAAAGATCAGAGCAGTTAATTATGCTCTCTGCACTCTGCATCATGAATATGAAAAGGTGTGCCTTCTGTTTAATCTTCATGAACTGTGTCTGAAGTTCAGGAATGTAATAAACATTCCTCTGTCATGTTTATTACATTTACTTATTTGTTTTGCTTTATATAAATTTAATACTGTTACATTACTTTATTTTTAATTCCCTATTTATCTTTTCTCATGCATTCATTTTTATATCCAGTTGATATTTTAATTTGGGCCTGTCTTTTCAAAATAGCATTAGCTGCATCTTTATTATTTAACTTATTCTGAGAGACTTACCATTTAAGTAGGGAGATTCAACCTAGCCACATTTATCATAATTCTATATTTGTGTTTGCCTTTGTCATCGTTTATTTTCATTATGTTTTCTCTTTTTTTTTTTTTTTTACTTCTGACTTTTGCTGAATTGATCCATTTCATGAGTGAAAATCGCTCAGTTGTGTCCAACTTTGGCAACCCCATGGACTCTACAATCCATGGAATTCTCCAGGTCAGAATACTGGAGAAGGTAGCCTTTCCCTTCTCCAGGGGATCTTCCCAACCCAGGGATCGAACACAGGTCTCCTGAATTGCAGGGGGATTCTTTACCATCTGAGCCACAAGGGAAACCCAAGAATACTAGATTGGGTAGCCTATCCCTTCTCCAGCGGATCTTCCTGACCCAGAAATCAAACCATGGTCTCCTGCATGGCAGGCAGATTCTATACCAACTGAGCTACCAGGGAGGATCTCCCTATATATCCATTTCTTTGACTTAGAAGTTTTATCAAATATATCTGTTTGACCAGCTACTATATTCATAACTTTAGGGACATTTTCAACTTTACATTTTTGTATTGTTCCAAATTATATAGTAGTGATTCAGTATTTTGTCTTTCTAATACTAAGCTCAAGATAAGAATGTAAAGCATTTTTCTGTTCCTTTTATTCCCTGTCAAGCTTCTCACTGGGTATGACATGCAAAGATGACTGCAAAGTCTCCATCCCTCAGACTCTTTTGGAATGTAATCAGGAAATTCCCCATTGAGAAGTTGAATCTAATTACTGCCCACCACCTTGAATCTGAGCTGGCCTTAGTGATTCACTTACAGCTAATAGACTGTGACAGAAGTCCTGGCCAGGAAAACACATCCAGCATCCGCCTGTGCCTCTTGTAATGTTTGGTCCCTGGATGATGCTCCCACTAAAAGTCCTGCTGTCATGCAAACAGAAGTCTAAACCACATGACAAGGCCA
The DNA here is from genome assembly GCA_006410675.1 of Oreotragus oreotragus. Lineage (NCBI taxonomy): Eukaryota > Metazoa > Chordata > Mammalia > Artiodactyla > Bovidae > Oreotragus > Oreotragus oreotragus. Next base: position 176,135 of record SJYX01020342.1, read on the forward strand.
TGGGTAGGTGTTCCAGTCAGCAACCTCAGCTGAGCCCAGCTTTGAAACTGTGTCAGTCCAGGAGCCAAGCCTGCTGAGTGATTCCAACCCTGGGAATTTGATCACCCCCAGCTATCTGAGGCTCCTGAGCTGAGGTTTCAGATACATGGGGTAGGAAAAAAACCTCTCCACTGCACTGTTCTTGAATTCCTGACCCACAGAATCTGTGAGAGTGATAAAATAGGTATTGTTTTATCTGTAACAATATAACAGTATAACTGTGCTTGTACAAAGCATAGATAACTAGAACACTGAATTTTGCTGAAATCATTTGGAATTTTAGTCTCAAGTCAATACTGATGATTAATGTAAAACACATCTCTTCTATATCAAAAGTATTTTAGAGCTTTTAGTATAGCTCACAATTACATTAAGAAAATTTATTTTTGTTTCACTGTGAAGTTTTACCAAATTCACTGTTTATAATTTTTTGTATACATTTCCCCAATGTATCATTCTCTGTCCAATAAAGAGAGGGAAGCCATATAACCTGAACAGGAAATATTAAATAAAAAGAATTATCAACTATAACAAAGAATTGGAAAATCAAGGGATTGCCTAGTAAGCAGAGAGAACTCTAAAGATTATGTAACTAGCAGATATGGGAGCAGCCACTGCCACTAGAGGTGAGATGGATTCTCCAAAGGAAGAGCTCCACTGGGCTGAGATCCAGTCCTTGTTGGAGAGGGTACAGGATGGCACGCTGAATGGGAAAGTTGCTGTGATGTTGTGCCAGCAGAACTTGCTGGAAATCCAACTTGCAGGGTGCCAGAGAAAACTGTTCACAAGAAGGTATATTACCAGAGGCATTCTGCTACAAAACCATAACAGGGAGCTTCTAGGAGGGGCTGATGGCTACCACATGCTGCATACGCTGTACTGGAGAAGTTGATTAGGCTCAGCAAAGCCTGCGGGCACTTAATCATACAAAGATGACTGAATCTCAGTAGGAGAGCTCTGTGGCATTTTAACTAACCTAGGCTCCATCTCTCCCTCTGTGACTCAGGGACATTCCTGAAAAGAGCAGCCTGTGCTCCCTGTGTGGGCTCGTGGTCCTGGGAGGAGCAGAGCAGACCTTGTTCTCAAAGAATTGTTGTCATTTTTTTAACCCAGCTGGTGGCTCCCAGAAAGGCAGACACAATCACGTAACTCAGAACTCTCCCCAAATAAAGTAGAGGTTATAAAGACATAGTAGAGGTTACTTGAGGGCATTTGGCAAAAAATATTTAAACGCAAATGTGTTAGCCTCTGTGATCTGAAAAGGAATGACAGTCAAAGCAAACAATGGACACACCAAATGCTTGGGAGGAAAGGCTGAGGAGTGAGATGTCTTGGCAAATAACAGCTTTGAAAAGCTCCCACATATTCCTGGGGAGCTAGAAGGCCATAAGCATGCCCAGGGCTAGGGGCATAATCAGAAAGACCAAGATAAAAAGAGAGAAGACTCAAATTACAAAATTAAGTATGAACATGGGAACATGACTACTAAGCTCACAAAAAGGAAAAGGATTATAAGAGAATAAAAAATGGCATGCCAGCAAATTTGATAACCTACATTAAAGGGAAGAAATTCAGAAACATACAAACTACCAAAACTGGCTCAACAAGATAACTAAAATATAAACAGACTTATAACAAGTAAAAGGGTTGACTCATAATCAAAAAGCTTCCAACAAGAAAAGCCCAACCCCAGACAGCTTCACTGATGAACTCTCTCAAATGTTTAAAGAAGAATTAATAGAGCCTTCCTAAATTATTCCAAAAAATAAAGGATAATAGAATATTTGTGGGCTCCCCAGGCCATGCTAGTGGTCGAGAACTCACCTGCCAATGCAGGAGATGTAAGAGACTAAGTTTCAATCCCTGGGTTGAGAAGATCCCCCAGAGGAAGTCATGGCAGCCCACTCCAGTATTCTTGCCTGGAGAATCCTATGAACAGAAGAACCTGGTGGGCTACAGTCCATGGGGTCTCAAAGAGTCAGACACGACTGAAGTGACTTAGCATGGCACAGCACACACAGAATACTTCTAAACTCATTCTATGAGACCAGAATTGCCATCATCATACTTTTAAATTCCTTAAGACTTCTCCCATATGCCTCTTCTCAATATTTATTCACACATTTGACAAACATTTATCAAACATCTACTAAGTGTCGGGAACTAATCTAAGTGCTGGGCTGAGAGCAGCGAACAAAAATGGCAAAAAGCATTCTCTCAGGGAGCTTACATTTTACTATGAGAAAAAGAAAAGAAAAACAAACAAATGACTTACAATATGCATGTCATCGGGGAAGGCAATGGCACCCCACCCCAGTACTCTTGCCTGGAAAATCCAATGGACGGAGTAGCCTGGTGGGCTGCAGTCCATGGGGTTGCTAACAGTCGGACAGACTGAGCGACTTCACTTTCACTTTTCTCTTTCATGCATTGGAGAAGGAAATGGCAACCCACTCCAGTGTTCTTGCCTGGAGAATCCCAGGGACGGGGGAGCCTGGTGGGCTGCCGTCTATGGGGTCACACAGAGTCGAACACGACTGAAGTGACTTAGCAGCAGCAGCAGCATGCATGTCATGCTATGTGGCATGGAGATAAATTTAAAGCAGAGAATTATATAGAGTTGGAGTTGCTAATTTAGATAGAATGATCAGAGAATACATCTCTCACTTAAAGAGCATTTTATCTGAATACAAACTCAGTATCACTCTTCTATTCCAATTTAATTAACAGTAAAAGTACAAGATGGTGCTGTAGAAGGATGTTCACCCATCTTCTGCAAGAACTCCAAAATTACAACTTGCTGCTGAACAACCAACACCATCACCACCATAAAAAGATACCCCACATCCAAGGGCAAAGGAGAAGCCCCAGTAAGATGGTAGGAAGGGCGAAACTGCATTTAGAATCACACCCCATACCTGCCAGAGATGCTTGGAGGGCTCAAATAAAACCTTGTGTGCCCCCAGAGAACCCATCGAGACTATCAGTCCTGCCTTTGAATGTCTGAGTGTCTCCTGCGGAGGTGCAGGTCAGCAGTTTCCTACCACAGGGGCAGGGGCTCTGGATGCAGCAGACCTGGGTATGGCATAAGCTCTCTTGAAGGAGGTTGCCATTAACCCCACCATAGAACCACCAGAAATTACACAGGGCTGGGGAAACAGACTCTTGGAGGGCACAAACAAAACCTTCTGGGAACCACGACCAAGGAGAAAGGAGCAGTGACCCCACAAGAGACTGACCCAGACTTGCCTGTGAGTGTATAAGAGTCTCTGGCAGAGGCATGGGTTGGTGGTGGCCTGCTGCAGGGTCGGGGGCACTGAGTGTGGCAGTGCATGCACAGGACCTTTTGAAGGAGGTCGCCGTTATCTTCATTACCTCCATCATAATTTGGTCTCAGGTGAAACAACAGGGAGGGAACCCAGCCTCGCCCATCAACAGAAAATTGGATTAAAGATTTAATCCCATTCTGATAGGCCAATGACCCCACCCATCAGAACAAGATCCAGTTCCCCCTTCAGTCAGTCTCTGCCATAAGAAACCTTCCATAAGCCTCCTATTCCTATCCATCAGAGGGCAGACAGAACGAAAATCAAAACCACAGAAAACTAATCAAACTTATCACATGGACCACAGCCTTGTCTCAGTTCAGCTCAGCTCAGTTCAGTCGCTCAGTCGTGTCCAACTTTTTGTGACCTCATGAATCGCAGCACGCCAGGCCTCCCTGTTCATCACCATCTCCGGAGTTCACTCAGACTCACGTCCATTGAGTCCGTGATGCCATCCAGCCATCTCATCCTCCGTCGTCCCCTTCTCCTCCTGCCCCCAGTCCCTCCCAGCTTCAGAGTCTTCTCCAGTGAGTCAACTCTTCTCATGAGGTGGCCAAAGTACTGGAGTTTCAGCTTTAGCATCATTCCTTCCAAAGAAATCCCAGGGTTGATCTCCTTCAGAATGGACTGGTTGGATCTCCTTGCAATCCAAGGGACTCTCAAGAGTCTTCTCCAACACCACAGTTCAAAAGCATCAATTCTTCAGCACTCAGCCTTCTTCACAGTCCAACTCTCACATCCATACATGACCACAGGAAAAACCATAGCCTTGACTAGATGGACCTTAGTCGGCAAAGTAATGTCTCTGCTTTTGAATATACTATCCAGGTTAGTCATAACTTTTCTTCCAAGGAGTAAGCGTCTTTTAATTTCATGGCTGCAGTCACCATCTGCAGTGATTTTAGGGAAATGCAAATCAAAACCATAATGAGGTATCACCTCAAACCAATCATAATGGCCATCATCATATAGTCTACAAATAATAAATGCTAGGAGGGTGTGGAAAAAAGGGAACCCTTGTGTACTGTTGCTGAGAATTTAAGTTGGTCAGCCACTATGGAAAAGATTGTAGTTTCCTCAAAAATGAACAGTAGGATCACAATATTACCCAGTAATTCTACTCCTGGGTATATATGCAAAGGAAGTGAAGACAGGATATTGAAGAGATATATATACCCCCATGTTTTCTGCATCATTATTCACAATAGCCAAGATATGGAAACAGCCTAAGTGTCAGACCATGGCTTAATGGATAAAGGATATGTGATACAGCATGCACACAGACACAGACACACAATGGAATATTTCATAGTCACAAGAAAGAGGGAAGTCCTGCCATTTGTGTATGACAACATGGATGGACCTTGAGTGCATTATGCTAAGTGAGATAAGTCAGACCAAGAAAGAGAAATTCTGTTAATATCATTTACATGTGGAATCTAAAAAAGCCAAACTTGTAAAACAGAGTAGTATAGTGGTTACCAGGGGTTGGAAGGTATAGGAACTGGGGAGATACTGTTTAAAGGTACAAATGTGCCATCAGTAGATAAACAAGTCCTAGACATCTAGGCTTCCGTGGTGGCTCAGATGGTAAAGAATCTACCTGCAATGCAGGAGACTTGGGTTTGATCCCTAGATTGGGACGCCTTCCTGGAAGAAGGCATGGCAACCCACTCCAGTATTTTTGCCTGGAGTATCCTTATGGACACAGGAGCCTGGTGGGCTACAGCATGGGGTTGCAAAGAGATGGAGATGACTGAGTGACTAAGCAGAGCACATAGCACACATAGTGATTATAAACAAACTATATTATAAACCTCAAAGTTGCCAAGGGACTATATCTTAATTGTTCTTACCACAATAAAGAAATGCTACTGTGATGTGATAGAGGTGTTAGCTAACTCTATCTTAGTAATATGGCAATATAAACATGTATCATATCAGCACATTGTATACCTTAGACTTATGCAAGGTTATATGTTAATTATATCAACATAGCACACATAGTGATTATAAACAAACTATATTATAAACCTCAAAGTTGCCAAGGGACTATATCTTAATTGTTCTTACCACAATAAAGAAATGCTACTGTGATGTGATAGAGGTGTTAGCTAACTCTATCTTAGTAATATGGCAATATAAACATGTATCATATCAGCACATTGTATACCTTAGACTTATGCAAGGTTATATGTTAATTATATCTCAATAAATAAAATGCACTTCTTAGCTGGTTTATACTTGTCACCCACTTCTCACTCTTCCTCTGACACTAGTTAATATTATATTATAAACTATATATGTATAATCAAATTCTCTTTATCTACTGATGCCATCTTAATGTGCATAGTAGAACCAAATACTTACATATTCAATGTTTTCTCAATGTTATATTTTTAACACCACTATCTTTGAGACATTATATAAGATGAGATTTCACATGTTTCAACTTCACACATAATTCAGGTTTCCTCTCTCCTTGTATTTCCTGTCATACTGAATGTCACTGTTATAATCCTATGCATCCTTCTTCCTGCTAATATGAATGTAATTTCATGTCCTTTCAAATTATCCTTTCCAATCTCTTATAAATCTCAATCCTTTTTAATCCCCTACCAGCTCTCCCTTAGATTTTTCCTTCATTTTGTCTTGATTGAATCACTCTAATTGTCATCTCATCTTACAGTCGTTTTGATTTTGTGCTTTCCATCTTCCCCAGTTTCACTAAAATTTGAATCTAAATTTAATGGCAGACTCAGTAATTCAAAGAACAGCTTTTCTGGGCTTCTCTGGTGGACAGTGGTTAGGAATCCGCCTTGCAATGCAGGGAACACTGGTTTGATTCCTGGTCCAGGAAGATCCCACATGCCACAAAGCAACTAAACCTGTGCACTACAACATCTGCGTCTGTGCTTAGAGCCCACAAGGCACAACTACTGAGCCCTTGTGCTGCAGCTACTAAACCCCATGTGCCCTCGGGGCTGTGCTCCACAATAAAAGAAGCCACCACAATGAGAAGCCCTGGGTATACATGCAAAAAGTGAAGACAGGATATGGATGAGGTATACAACTAGAGTAGCCCCCACTACCTTCTCAACTAGAGAAAGCCTGCGCACAGCAGTAAGGACCCAGCACAGCCAAAACATAAATTAATTAAAAAAGAGAACAACTTTTCCAACTGAGTTATCTAAAATATCTAGATAAATTTTAAGACAAATTCTTTGAAGTCTCAAGGAATTTAATAGATAGTTAAATAATATCTGATGGAAGAGGTAAATAAATTTGAAGCAAGTGAAATACTTCCATTACAAATTAAAGACAACATTTAGGATACCTTGGCATACACCTCAGAAGACAAATAAAAGAAATTCACAATCAGACATATCATAGTGAAACTGCAGAAAATACAATAGGAAAAGCAAAGCATTTAGATAAAAGCAGATTTTAAAAAATTAATGTATTTTAATTGTAGAATAATTATTTTACAGTATTGTGATGGTTTGCCGTACATCAACATGAATCAGCCACAGGTATATAGGTGTCCCCCCAAATTCTGAACCCCTTTTTCCACCTTCCTCCCAAACCTATCTTGGGTTGTCCCAGAGAACCTACTCTGGATGCTCTGCTTCATGCATCAGACTTGCACTGGTCATCTATTCTATATAAGGTAATGTACTGCAAGGAGATCCAACCAGTCCATTCTGAAGGAGATCAGCCCTGGGATTTCTTTGGAAGGAATGATGCTAAAGCTGAAACTCCAGTACTTTGGCCACCTCATGTGAAGAGTTGACTCATTGGAAAAGACTCTGATGCTGGGAGGGATTGGGGGCAGGAGGAGAAGGGGACGACCGAGGATGAGATGGCTGGATGGCATCATGGACTCGATGGACGTGAGTCTGAGCGAACTCCGGGAGATGGTGATGGACAGGGTGGCCTGGCGTGCTGCGATTCACGGGGTCACAAAGAGTTGGACACGACTGAATGACTGAACTGAACTGAATGTACCTGTTTCAGTGGTATTCTCTCAAATCACCCCACCCTCACCTTCTACTGAATTCAAAAGTCTGTTTTTTATATTTATGTCTCCCTTGCTGGCCTGCATGTAGGATTGTTGGTACTGTCTTTCTAAATTCCATATATATGTGTTATTATACAGAATTTGTCTTTCTGTTTCTGACTTATTTCACTCTGTATAATAGGCTTCAGGCTCATCCACCTCTTTAGAACTGACTCAAATGCACTTTTTAAAATAGCTGAATAGAAAGAGACACATATACCCCAATGTTCATCGCAGCACTGTTTGTAATAGCCAGGACATGGAAACAACCTAGATGTCCATCAGCAGATGAATGGATAAGAAAGCTGTGGTACATATACACAATGGAGTATTACTCAGCCATTAAAAAGAATACATTTGAATCAGTTCTAATAAGATGGATGAAACTGGAACCGATTATACAGAGTGAAGTAAGCCAGAAAGAAAAACACCAATACAGTATACTAACACATATATATGGAATTTAGAAAGATGGTAATGAGNGTTTATAATAGCCAGGACATGGAAACAACCTAGATGTCCATCAGCAGATGAATGGATAAGAAAGCTGTGGTACATATACACAATGGAGTATTACTCAGCCATTAAAAAGAATACATTTGAATCAGTTCTAATAAGATGGATGAAACTGGAACCGATTATACAGAGTGAAGTAAGCCAGAAAGAAAAACACCAATACAGTATACTAACACATATATATGGACTTTAGAAAGATGGTAATGAGGACCCCGTATGCAAGACAGCAAAAGAGACACAGATGTGTAGAGCAGACTTTTGGACTCTGAGGGAGAGGGAGAGGGTGGGATGATTTGGGAGAATAGCATTGAAATATGTATACTACCATGTAAAAAACGAATCGCCAGTCTATGTTCGATGCAGGATGCAGGATGCTTGGGGCTGGTGCATGGGGATGATCTGGAGGGATGATGTGGGGTGGGAGGTGGGAGGGGGGTTCATGTTTGGGAGTTCATGTACACCCGTGGCGGATTCATGTCAATGTATCCCAAATCCAATACAGTACTGTAAAGTAAAATAAAGTAAATAAATAAATAGCTGAGTAATATTTCATTGTGTTTATGTACCAAAGCTTCCTTATCCATTCATCTGTCAATGGACATCTAGGTTGCTTCCATGTCCCAGCTATTGTAAATAGTGCTTCACTGAACACTTGAGTACATGTGTCTTTTAATTCTGGTTTCTTTGGACTGTATGCCCAGCAGTGGGATTACTGGTTGGAATGATGCTAAAGCTGAAACTCCCGTACTTTGGCCACCTCATGCGAAGAGTTGACTCATTGGAAAAGACTCTGATGCTGGGAGGGATTGGGGGCAGAAGGAGAAGGGGATGACAGAGGATGAGATGGCTGGATGGCATCACGGACTCGATGAACATGAGTTTGAGTGAACTCTGGGAGTTGGTGATGGACAAGGAGGCCTGGCGTGCTGTGATTCATGGGGTTGCAAAGAGTCAGACACGACTGAGCAACTGAACTGAACTGATGGCAGTTCTATTCCTAATTTTTTAAGGAATCTCTGCACTGTTCTCCATAGTGGCTGTACCAGTTTGCATCCCTACCAACAGTGTAAGAGCATTCCCTTTTCTCCACACCCTCTCCAGAATTTAGTCTTATAGACTTTGATGATGGCCATTCTGACCAATGTCAGATGATACTTCTTTGTGGTTTTGATTTGCATTTATCTAATAATGAGTGATATTGAGCATCTTCTCCTGTATTTATTAGCCATGTGTATGTCTTCTTTGGAGAAATGACTTTTTATGTCTTTTGTCCACTTTTTGATTGGATTGTTCATTTTTCTGGTATTGAGCTACATGAGCTGCTTGTATATTTAGGAGACTAATTCTTTGTCAGTTTTTTCATTTGCTATTACTTTCTCCAATTCTGAGGACTGTCTGAGGTAAATGGATTTTATTTTCAAATAATAATTAGAAAGAATGATGACCTCATCAGCACTGATGGAAGCCAGAATGCAGTAGGATGGAGTGTTAAACCTACTGAAAGAAAATAGCTGATAAAGTAGGTTTTTATACAGTGTTAAAAATATCCCTAAAGAATTATGGTGGAAGAAAAACATAATTGAAAATAGCACACTAACAGAACTTGTTACCTGGAAATGCACATTGAAGGAACTACTAAGGCATGTTTTTCCAGGAGAAGGAAAATATCACCAATGAATAGTCAGAGATGCAGGAAAAGATGGTGAGCCACAAATGAATAATTATAAGGAAAAATCTAAATAAATGCATAAAACAGTGGGGTTTAAAATACATGATGGCAATTGCATTTAGGCTGGAGTTTGCAGCCAAATGGATTTAAAGAGCCCTCAGTTCCTTGAGGTATTTGAGAGGAGGTCAAAGATTCTACTGATTTTGTAGAATATATGTTGCAATTTCTAGAACAATCTCAAATATAAGAGTCAAGAATATATAACTGTCAAACTAACACAGGAAAAAAACAATAAAAAACATCTGATTATACAACTTATCAAAATTTGTGGGCTACAATGAAAGCCGTGCTTAGAGGGGAATTTACATTGAGTGCATACATAACAAAAGAATAATTATATGAAAACAATAATTTAAGTTTCCATCTGAGGAAATGAAAAGAAAATTAAATCCAAATAAGCAAGAGAAAATAAATAAGAACTAAAAAAACAATGTTAAGTTGAAAACAGGAAATCAATAGAAAAAAAATCAGTAAAAGTATATCAGATTCTTTGGAAATACCAACAAAACTAATAATTCAGACTGTGAAAACAGGGAAGATACAAATTACTAATATCAGAAATAAAATAGGAATTATGGATATGAATTCTATAGACACTGAGGATGAAAAAAAGAGTACTATGAAAAACTGTTTGCTCTCACATTTGATAGCCTAGATAAAAGATATTAATTCATTGGAAGACAAACTATTAAGCTTAAGGAGAGGAAATAAATACTCTGAATAGGCCTGTGTCTGTTAAAAAAATTGAATCAATATTTAACAGCCTTCCAAAACAGAAAGCACCAGTCCCAATGGGATTCACTGGTGAATTCTACCAAACATTTAGGGAAGAAACTGTACCAAATATCTACAGTCTCTTTCAGAGGACTGAAGCAGAAGGAATGCTGCCTAATTTAGTTCATGAGGTCAGTGTTACCCTAATACCAAAACCAGTTAAGGACATTATAAGAAAGAAAACTGAAAACCTATATCTCTTATGAAAAAAAATTAACAAATTAAATCTAATATAAAAAGGAGTTATATACCACAACTATGTGGGATTTACCTCAGGTAAGCAAAGTGGATTCAATGTTCAGAATCAATTCATGTAATATACTGCAATGAACTAAAAAGAAAAACCACATGGAGAGAACCCATTTGACAAAATCCAATACTTACTCATATTAAAACTTTCAGCAAGCTAAGGATAGAGGGGAACTTACTTAACTTGATAAAAGACATTAACAAAAGCCCTACTATTAACATTAGACTTAATGGTAAGAACCTAGAAGCTTTCCTCTTAAAGAAAATAGGTTAAGGATATCCCTTCTCATCACTCCTATCACACATTCTATTGGAAGAGTTAGTTAATAAAATAAGGAAATAAAAATATACTGATTTGGGAAGAAATAAATAAAACATGTCTTTGTTTGTAGATGACACTATGTAAAAAATGCCAAAGAATCAACAAAAAAATCTCCTGGAACTGATAAGTGAATACAACAAGGCTGTAGAATATAAGGGCTAGCATACAAAAACTATTGTTTTTTATTTTTTATTTATTTTTATTTTTTTACTTTACAATACTGTACTGGTTTTGCCATACATTGACATGAATCTGCCACGGGTATACATGAGTTCCCAATCCTGAACCTTCCTCCCACTACCCTCCGCATATCATCTCTCTCGGTCATCCCAGTGCACCAGCCCCAAGCATCCTGTATCCTGTATCGAACCTAGATTGGCGATTCGTTTCTTGCATGATAGTATACATGTTTCAATGCCATTTTCCCAAATCATCCCATCCTTCCCTCTCCTACAGAATACAAAAGTCTCTTCTATACATCTGTGTCTCTTTTGCTGTCTCGCATACAGGGTTATCATTACCATCTTTTTAAATTCCATATATATGTGTTAGTATACTGTATTGGTGTTTTTCTTTCTGGCTTACTTCACTGTGTATAATCAGTTCCAGTTTCATCCACTTCATTAGAACTAATTCAATTGTATTCTTTTTAATGGCTGAGTAATACTCCATTGTGTATATGTACCACAGCTTTCTTATCCATTCAATGACCAAGGGAAAAACCATAGCCTTGACTAGGCGGACCTTAGTCGGCAAAATAATGACTCTGCTTTTGAATATGCTATCTAGGTTGCTCATAACTTTTCTTCCAAGGAGTAAGCGTCTTCTAATTTCATGGCTGCAGTCACCATCTGCAGTGATTTTGGAGCCCAAAAAAATAGTCTGACACTGTTTCCACTGTTTCCACATCTATTTCCCATGAAGTGATGGGACCAGATGCCATGATCTTTGTTTTTTGAATGTTGAGCTTTAAGCCATGTAGGGCCACCCAAGATAAACGGGTCATGGTGGAGAGTTCTAACAAAATGTGGTCCACTGGAAAAGGAAATGGCAAGCCACTTCAGTATTCTTGTCTTGGGAACCCCATGAACAGTATAAAAAGGCAAAAAGATGGGACACTGAAAGATGAACTCCCCAGGTCAGTAGGTGCCCAATATGCCACTGGAGAACAGTGGAGAAATAACTCCATAAAGAATGAAGAGAGAGAGCCAAAGCAAAAACAGCACCCAGCTGTGGATGTGACTGGTGTTGGAAATTAAGTCTGATGCTGTAAAGAACAATATTGTATAAGAACTTGGAATGTTAGGTCCATGAATTAAGGCAAATTGGATCTGGACATTTTAGGAATCAGTGAACTAAAAGGGAATGGGTGAATTTAACTCAGATGACCATTATAGCTACTACTGTGGAAAAAAACCCTTAGAAGAAATGGAGTAGCCCTCATAGCCAACAAGAGTCTGAAATGCAGTACTTGGATGCAATCTCAAAAACGACAGAATTATCTCTGTTCGTTTCCAAGGCAAACCATTCAATATCATGGTAATCCAAGTCTATGCCCCAACCAGTAATGCTGAAGAAGCTGAACTTAAATGATTCTATGAAAACCTATAAGACCTTCCAGAACTAACACCCAACAAAGATGTCCTTTTTATTAGAGGAGACTGGAATGCAAAAGTAGGAAGTCAAGAGATACCTGGAGTAACAGGCAAATTTGGCCTTGGAGTACAAAATGAAGCAGGGCAAAGGCTAATAGAGTTTTGCCAAAAGAACACACTGGTCATAGCAAACACCCTCTTTCAAAGCACAAGAGAAGACTCTACACGTGGACATCACCAGACAGTCAATACCAAAATCAGATTGATTACATTCTTTGCAGCCGAAGATGGAGAAGTTTCATACAGTCAGCAGAAATAATACCAGGAGCTGACTATGGCACAGATCATGAACTTATTGCCAAATTTAGACTTAAATTGAAGAAAGTAGGGAAAACTGCTAGGCCATTCAGGTATAACGTAAATCAAATCCCTTATGATTATACAGTGGAAGTGACAAATTGATTCAAGGGATTAGATCTGATAGAGTGTCTGAAGGACTATGGACAGAGGTTCATTACATTGTACAGGAGGCAGTGATCAAGACCATCCACAAGAAAAAGAAATGCAAAAAGGCAAAATGGTTGCCTGAGGAGGGCTTACAAATAGCTGAGAAAAGAAGAGAAGCTAAAGGCAAAGGAGAAAAGGAAAGATATACCTATTTGAATGTAGAATTCCAAAGAATAGCAAGGAGAGATAACAAAGCCTTCCTCGGTGATCAATGCAAAGAAATAGAGGAAAACAATAGAATGGGAAAGACAAGAGATATCTTCAAGAAAATTAGAGGTACCAAGGGAATACTTTATGTAAAGATGGGCATATTGAAGGACAGAAATCATATGGACCTAACAGAAGCAGAAGATATTAAGAAGAGGTGGCAAGAATACACAGAAAAGCCTTACAAAAAAGATCTTCATGACCCAGATAACCACAATGGTGTGATCGCTCACCTAGAGCCAGACATCTTGAAATTCGAAATCAACCGGGCCTTGCGAAGCATCACTATGAACAAAGCTAGTGGAGGGTATGGAATTTCAGTTGAGCTATTTCAAATCTTAAAAGATGATGCTGTGAAAGTGATTTACTCAATATGCCAGCAAATTTGGAAAACTCAGCAGTGGCCACAAGACTAGAAAAGGTCAGTTTTCATTCCAATCTCAAAGAAAGGCAAGGCCAAAAAATGTTCAAACTACCGCACAATTGTACTCTTCTCACACAGTGGTAAAGTAATGCTCAAAATTCTCCAAGTCAGGCTTCAACAGTACATGAACCGTGAACTTCCAGATGTTCAAGGTGGATTTAGAAAAGGCAGAGGAAACAGATCAAATTGCCAAATCTGTTGAATTATCCACAAAACAAGAGAATTCCAGAAAAACATCTACTTCTGCTTTATTGACTATGCCAAAGCCTTTGACCATGTGGATCACAACAAACTGTGGAAAATTCTTCAAGAGATGGGAATACCAGACCACCTTACCTGCCTCCTGAATTATCTGTATGCAGGACAAGAGACAACAGTTAGAACTGGACATGGAATAACAGACTGATTCCAAATCAGGAAAGGAGTGTGTCAAGGCTGTATATTGTCACCCTGCTTATTTATATGCAGAATACATCATGAAAAATGCCAGGCTGGATAAAGCACAAGCTGGAATAAAGATTGCCAGAAGAAACATCAATAACCTCAGATACACAGATGACACGATGCTTATGGCAGAAAGTGAAGAAGAGCTAAAGAGCTTCTTGATGAAAGTGAAAGAGAAGAGTGAAAAATTTGGCTTAAAACTCAACATTCAGAAAACTAAGATCATGGCATCTGGTCCCATCACATCATGGCAAACAATGGAAAACAGGGAGAGACTTTATTTTGGGGGGCTCCAAAATCACTGCAGATGATGACTGCAGTCATGAAATTAAAAGATGCTTGCTCCTTGGAAGAGAAGCTATAACAAACCTAGATAGCATATTTAAAAGCAGAGACATTACTTTGCCAACAAAGGTCCATCTAGTCAAAGGTATGGTTTTTCCAGTAGTCATGTATGGATGTGAGAGTTGAACCAAAAAGAAAGCTGAGCACCGAAGAATTGATGCTTTTGAACCGTGGTGTGGAGAAGACTCTCGAGAGTCCCTTGGATTGCAAGGAGATCAAACCAGTCCATCCTAAAGGAAATCAGCCCTGAATATTATTGGAAGGACTGATGCTGTAGCTGAAACTCCAATACTTTGGCCACCTGATGCCAAGAACTGACTCATTTGAAAATATCTTGATGCTAGGAAAGACTGAAGATGGGAGGAAAAGGGGACGACAGAGGATGAGATGGTTGGATGGCATCACCCACTCGATGGAGAGGAGTTTGAGTAAATTCCGGGAGCTGGTGACAGACAGGGAAGCCTGGCATGGCATGGTGCAGTCCTTGGGGTTGCAAAGAATCTGACATGGCTGAGAGACTGAACTGAACTGAACTGAACTGAAATGTACAATGTCTTGAAGGACAAGTGGACCCAATGGGAGGAACTTATCAATTCAGAAAAATAAAGAAGTTTCAGGTAAAATTCAGTTCTAAAAATTATGCCATATTTTTGGCAGTTGAGGTCATTAATAAGAGCAATTTCTATGTGATATTGAAAAATTAAATTGCAGTGAGATGAGATGCATATAGGATGTGAGGATAGGGCAGTGACACAAAGAGGTTACTCACGTTTGTGAAGCAGGAAATGGGGGGAAATCTGTGGAAAGGGCATGGAGTAAAGATACATTTTGATATGGGGAGACTTCAAAACTTTCTTTAATGAAGAGCACTATACATCACACAAGGGTGAAGTAATCCCTCAGGATCCTGAGCTGAAAAGTTGTCCATCTGGTGGACTGCCCTGGGACTAGAGTTGAAACTACTCCCAGACATTAAGTGGCTAACCCCTAAGAGCCCTTGGGTTCTATTCCTACCACAATGTAAAAAAAAAAAAAAAAAAAGATCCTGAAGGATACTTGAAATACAGTAGGGAGAACCTAGAAAGCAACACACCAGGATTAGACATCTCAGAGATCAAATTTATACAACAACTCCAAACTCTGGGCATGGCCAGTGAGGACAGGAATCTATTCTGAATAACAAAAGGCCAAACACAAGCAACTGAAGCAAGGAGAGCAGGAGCATCTACAGAAGGCATTGCAATGCTGAAAATTAAATGTTGTTAACTGTTAAATATCATTACTTTTGTTGAGATTTTGATTTATTCTTACTTGCATTTAAAGTTATCTTTTAGCTTTTTTGTTTTTTAAAAGTGAAACTGTATTATTTTTCTTCATCAATTTCATGGGAAATATACATTTATTATAATCTATAAATGGCATGGTCATTCATTCTTCACATAGATGGTGAAGGATAGAGCCTTGATCTTACTCTTAATGCCATCAAATGAAGCAAAGACAGAGATGTGGAAAGGAAATATTGACACCTAAATATTTGACAAGGTAAGGTAATATTCACAGATAAAAGTAGCAAAAAGAATCTAAGATACTAATGGATTCCAAAAGCTTAATGTTCATGTACAATTTTTGGTGCAAACACTTGAGTATATAATACAACAATTCAAGAATGAACAAAATCAAGAATGTCAGAACAAGGAAGATCAAGTATTATAGGACCAATAACAAGACATGAAATTACTTAAACAAAGAAGTCTAAATGTGTGCAGTAAATGCCTTCCATATTTCCTACCAATACCACACAAAAATCTGGAAGTAGATGGAAGTTTTTTGGTAATTTTCTCTCTTTATATATTTTATTAATAAAATTGATGATTTAAAAATATTCCTTTAACAGACTCACAGAAAACAGATTAGGGGTTACCGCTGGTGGAGTGGGGGCCAATGTAGGGATTTCGGGAAGTGAGAGGTACAAACCACTGTGTGTAGGATAAGCTCAAGGATGCATTGTACAATATGGGGAATACAGCCAATATTTTGTAATAACTGTAAGTGGAAAGTAACCTTTTTAAATTGCATTAAAAATAAAGTTTTAAATTAATAAAATGTTTAAGTAAAAATATTGCTTTAAGTATATCTTTAACATTAGTTTCATCATCAAAACAAGAACAAATGGTATTCCTAAAGGGTATTGAACTTTTTGATATGATTTGATGAAAAGGGTACTGAAATTAAATGCAAAAGGTTAAAATTTTGCTGAAGCTTTATCACTTATTAGTGTTTTCAATATATAATTCTTATCTAGACTAATCATTTAAGTGCTGTATCCTCTATGCATGTGTGAATAGCAACAGCTGTTTGATGAAGATTAAATGAGATGGGTTTTGTCAGAAACAATTTGTCAGCTTCAGGTGCTGTTTAGAGAAAAGCAAGGTTCTCATTGTGGCTTATTGTCTTTCTTAAGATCTCCAAGAATACGGAAAACACTTCTGCCCTTAAACTTTACCACCTGAAAGTTTGGATGCTTTACATATGCATACGTGTTCTGCTTTGTGTTCGTAACCCCCACATATTAAAAATAACTACTCAAAATTTCAAGAAAACAAAGCCATAAGTCTTCATTTTTATTCTGCTAAAAGCTTTATCTTAGAATCTGTTTTGGCTCTTCCATCGTTCTTATCTGAACTTTTCCAAGGGTCTCAAGCAAGTTGAGACATGTTATGCTAAAAAGAACTGAGTCGTTGGTGAATCTTATATCCCTCTACATGAATTTTGACCCTCAACTGGGCTAACTGCAGCCTATTCTTGTTTTCCCTTAATTCACAGATAAATGTTGAGAAGAAGACATCCCATGACATGGATACTACCCTAAGTATAACCAATGGCTCAAGATTTCAAGTGACTGAATTTGTCCTAATGGGGTTTCCAGGCATTCACAGCTGGCAACACTGGCTCTCCCTGCCTCTGGCTCTACTCTACCTCTTAGCTCTTGGTGCCAATCTCCTCATCTTGATCACCATCCATCATGAGTCTACCTTACACCAGCCCATGTATTACCTCCTTGGTATCTTGGCTGTGGTGGACATTGGCCTGGCTACTACCATCATGCCCAAAATCCTGGCCATTTTCTGGTTTAATGCCAAGACCATCAGTCTCTCTGAGTGCTTTGCTCAGATGTATGCCATCAACTCTTTCATGGGCATGGAGTCAGGCGTCTTCCTCTGCATGGCTGTGGATAGGTATGTAGCCATTTGCTATCCCCTTCAGTACTCTTCCATAGTCACTGAGACTTTTGTGATCAAAGTCACACTGTCCATGATGCTCAGGAATGGCCTACTGATCATCCCAGTGCCTGTGCTTGCTGCCCAGAGACACTACTGCTCCAGGAATGAGATTGATACCACCTGAAAGTTTGGATGCTTTACATATGCATACGTGTTCTGCTTTGTGTTCGTAACCCCCACATATTAAAAATAACTACTCAAAATTTCAAGAAAACAAAGCCATAAGTCTTCATTTTTATTCTGCTAAAAGCTTTATCTTAGAATCTGTTTTGGCTCTTCCATCGTTCTTATCTGAACTTTTCCAAGGGTCTCAAGCAAGTTGAGACATGTTATGCTAAAAAGAACTGAGTCGTTGGTGAATCTTATATCCCTCTACATGAATTCTGACCCTCAACTGGGCTAACTGCAGCCTATTCTTGTTTTCCCTTAATTCACAGATAAATGTTGAGAAGAAGACATCCCATGACATGGATACTACCCTAAGTATAACCAATGGCTCAAGGTTTCAAGTGACTGAATTTGTCCTAATGGGGTTTCCAGGCATTCACAGCTGGCAACACTGGCTCTCCCTGCCTCTGGCTCTACTCTACCTCTTAGCTCTTGGTGCCAATCTCCTCATCTTGATCACCATCCATCATGAGTCTACCTTACACCAGCCCATGTATTACCTCCTTGGTATCTTGGCTGTGGTGGACATTGGCCTGGCTACTACCATCATGCCCAAAATCCTGGCCATTTTCTGGTTTAATGCCAAGACCATCAGTCTCTCTGAGTGCTTTGCTCAGATGTATGCCATCAACTCTTTCATGGGCATGGAGTCAGGCGTCTTCCTCTGCATGGCTGTGGATAGGTATGTAGCCATTTGCTATCCCCTTCAGTACTCTTCCATAGTCACTGAGACTTTTGTGATCAAAGTCACACTGTCCATGATGCTCAGGAATGGCCTACTGATCATCCCAGTGCCTGTGCTTGCTGCCCAGAGACACTACTGCTCCAGGAATGAGATTGACCACTGCCTATGCTCTAACTTGGGGGTCACCAGTCTGGCCTGTGATGACATCACTATTAATAGATTTTACCATTTGGCCTTGGCCTGGTTTATGGTTGGGAGTGACATGTGTCTGGTCTTTGCTTCCTACATGTTGATTATTCGCTCAGTGCTGAGGTTGAACTCTGCTGAAGCAACATCTAAGGCCCTGAGTACCTGCAGCTCTCATCTCACCCTCATTCTCTTTTTCTACACTGCTATTATTGTAGTATCTGTCACCCATCTGGCAGGAAGAAAGTTTCCCATCATCCCTGTTCTTCTCAACGTGCTGCATAGTGTCATCCCCCCAGCCCTTAACCCTATGGTGTATGCCCTTAGGACCCAGGAGCTGAGAGTGGGCTTCCAAAGGTTGTTTGGTCTGGGTGAGAACATGTCTAGGAAGTGAGCCAGCTTTAAATAGCAGAAAGTTATCATTGGTATTGAAAGCACACAGGCTTTGGAGCCCAGTCGTTCTGGGACAAAATTTTAATATTGCAATTAGTAGGATCATCAATTCAAATTAATTCACCTGTTTTGCATAGTACATACTATGTGCAAGGCACTGTTCTAGACATTTCACAGATATTAACTCATTTAATTCCCAGAACAACCCTGTGAAGCAAGACCCATTGTTATTTAGACATTTTGAAGATGAGGCAAGAAAGTTGAGAAACTTAGGAAGGAAATTGTAGAGTGAGGTTGGAACCCAAGCAAAACTTAGGCTATGAATATTCAAGGAATTGAATCATCTTACTTTGACAGAGTGAGTTAAACAGAAAGGCTTTATTGTATCTATGGACAAGGCTTATCTAAGAACCATCTGCTTTCACCTGTTTTTTCATAGTGATCCCATACACCAAGAGCAGAAGTATTGCAGCTGATAAAAAGTAGTGTACAAATGCATGGGTCAAACTGCCTGTTTCTCTTTCCTTATGGTGCTTGGAATAAGTCCCTGATATCCTTTAACATTTCAGGGAGGGAAAAATAAATCCCAAAAGAACTACTGGAATTTCTTCTAATCTTACCCTCCAAGAGACTGGATTTCCATTCTACCAACAGGCTAATAAGGATAATTCAGACAAAGCCTCCCAGGTAGAATAAGGGTAGAGAGAGAATGGAAAATTAACAAATTAGTAAAAACTATGTGGCTAAGATCTGAGTGTCAAAGAAAACTCAGACAGATTTCTGTTCCAACATATAAAAAGAACTTAAGTTGCCACTCCCATCCTTATATCAAGATGAACCTGAACAAAATAAAAATCAGCTGTTTTTCTGGACCCATCAGAGAACTGAAGTCACAGAACTAACCAAAAACCTGGAGTCAGAGAAATACCCCCACTCCGGGTAGGATATGTCTCTAATAGTCTTTTCCCCTGGAGAGGAGACCTCTAACATGGAGCATGCTCTGGGCTTATTTCACACTCCATTCTTGGATCTTTACTATACGAATCTGCTAGAACTGCTGGATTTAGAGTGTGGAGTCTCCCTAAGACTACAGTTCCAAGTGTTTCTCATTTTCATGCTAGTCCACACACATCCTCCAGGCTTTGTCTAAATTACCTTTGAAGTTTCCTGCCGGTTTATGGCTCCAGTAGCTTCTGCTCCTATTAGCCAGATTCTCTGTATTCTCTGTCTTTATCTGTCCCCCCAAATTTGGGGGTAGAAGTTACCCTGCAATGTCGATTCTCTGATGAGTCCAAGAAAAGCCACTGAATTTCCTTTTTTCTAGCTTGTTGTTGTTGTTGTAAGGATAGGAGTGACGATAAAAAGCTCTTTACAGGTCAGAAGTTCTAGTATTGGATTATAACTAAAGTACAAAATAAATATCCATGACTCCATTCTGATATAAATAAATGATCCAATAAATAAATATGTAAGGGAGAATAGACAAACCTCTTACACAGAAAAATTCTAAATAATGTATGTAGATACACCCAGAGAAGGCAATGGCACCCCACTCCAGTAAATCTTGCCTGGAAAATCCCATGGACGGAGGAGCCTGATAGGCTGCAGTCCATGGGGTCATGAAGAGTAGGACATGGCTGAGCGAATTCACTTTCACTTTTCACTTTCATGCACTGGAGAAGGAAATGACAACCCACTCCAGTGTTCTTGCCTGGAGAATCCCAGGGACGGCAGAGCCTGGTGGGCTGCCATCTATGGGGTCGCACAGAGTTGGACACGACTGAAGCAGCTTAGCAGCAGTAGCCCCTGATATAACACCTTCAAGTAGGTGAAGTATAATTCCTTATTTCTTAAGTGCATAGTGATAGCTTCCCAGAAGTCTGCCTTGGCTGCAAGTAGAAAAAGGAAAATATAACAAAAACATGTGTTTGAATGCCTAAATTGTATAGATTTGTATACCCTCTTCTTCAATATGCTGTCAGTTAGCTGAATGTTATCAATTTCTTGAATCAAACTGACCTTCCCCAACTGCAGATTCCCTGCAGATATAGGACCTTTAAAAATGGGGTTACCACATGTTTGAGAGCCATAGAGACACATGGTTTAGAGACTAGGAGAGAGAAAAGGACTGAGCTCTATTCAAATTTTTTTTTTCATTAACCGCTCAGATTAAGACACTTAAGAGTGTCCTCCAACTCTGGAGAGTGAAGAGTAAACAGAAGTGTTATGGCAAAGGACTGGCCAGCACATGGCACAGAACATCAAGAAGGAGAGAGATGTGCCTCCTTAACTTCAGATAACCAACTATTAGGGTTGTGTTTGGCTGTATATGAGACAATAGATAGTGGCCAACCAAACTGGAGCTTGTTTTTCTCACCACACACACATACACACCACAGTAAGGGAGTTCAGAATTATTAAAGCAGCACTGTTGTACCATGCTGGGAAAGGTCGAAGGCAAAAAGTGAAGGGGGTGGCAGAGGAAGAGATAGTTAGCCTCACCAACTCAATGGACATGAATTTGAGGAAATTCCGAGAGATAGTGAGGGACAGATAAGCCTGGAGGGCCGCAGTCCATGAAGTTGCAAAGTGTCAGACATGACTTAGCAACTGAACAACAGCAGCAATTGTGACATGAGGAAATCAGGCTCTTGCAACTTTCTGCTCTG
This sequence comes from Oreotragus oreotragus, assembly GCA_006410675.1. NCBI lineage: Eukaryota > Metazoa > Chordata > Mammalia > Artiodactyla > Bovidae > Oreotragus > Oreotragus oreotragus. The sequence continues at coordinate 198,054 of SJYX01020342.1, forward strand.
GCATTCTAAATTATACATACCTTACTCCACATTCATCCCCACGTTCCAGACAAGAAGGAGGTTATTTTAAAGGGAGTCTTGACAGAATTTTACTCATACCTGGTTGGCCAGAAATGAGTCTGATGTTCAGATCTGATTGCAAGAAAGACTCAAAAGTTAAGTCTTTTACATTCCCAGCCTCTGTGATGGTGGAATGTTATAGAAAGTTGGGTTTGAATATGTCCTGAATGTACTAACTTCTGAAAACAGAAAATGTACATCACATTCTTTCCATGCAATATTTTCAGAAATATGTAACATAATTTGCCATGAAGAAGGTCTCAAAGATTCCAGAGTAAATAAGTTCCAAAGATCTCTGAATCTACATGAGAAATTCAGCATTCACGGCAGCCTCCTCCTTCCACTCTAGAGCTTAGTAATACTGACAAGATAGTCAATAGTAAGTCAATCTATAACACGATACAAAACAAATGCAGAGCCATGTTAAAAAGAGAAAATATAAAGGAACTCCAAAAGAAGAAAGACATCTATAACAGAATTATCGGAAAGAATGGAAGCCCAAAAGGTGCATGGAAAAGGACTGCTACAACATAATACTGATTCAGGTTCAGAAATATCTGATTCTAAAAGAGTGGGGAGGGAGGCAAATACTGACAAGATAGTCAATAGTAAGTCAATCTATAACACGATACAAAACAAATGCAGAGCCATGTTAAAAAGAGAAAATATAAAGGAACTCCAAAAGAAGAAAGACATCTATAACAGAATTATCGGAAAGAATGGAAGCCCAAAAGGTGCATGGAAAAGGACTGCTACAACATAATACTGATTCAGGTTCAGAAATATCTGATTCTAAAAGAGTGGGGAGGGAGGCGGCACGAGGAAATCAACTTGCTGATTAATGGGTAGCAGAGTAGGAGCAGGTAGGCAGGACAGCCTTTTGCACATACACTGTTAGACCAAAAGTGAGCCAAAAGTCAGGCAAGAGGGGTAAGTGCTCCGGAATAGTGGTGACTGGGTCAGAAAATAGGACGGCGACCCAAATGGATGCAAATATTCACGCCCCATGAGACATGCAAAAGAAGCTTAACTGTAAATCTACCCCTGGCACACCCCATACCTCCCCACCAACAGGTTGCATCAAACAAATACAGCAGCATTCTGAGATTGCCAACTAGAAAGAAAAACAATTAGCCAATAACCAAGATGGCTTGGTCTAAACTTTAGACAGATTTCTTTCCTGTTAGCATCTAGCCTCCCTATTCTTAGGACATTTGCTTGAGAAAACTTTAAATTCTTTCTCTACCCTTTTGCCATATAAATAAGGCTTCTCCCCATCTTCTCTCAGTTTTACAACCTGGAAATAAATGTCTTTCTCAAGACCTGGGAACTTTCTCCTAAAATATAAACATCGAAGGAGATAGCATCCTATCTCTCAGCCTCTATGGAGAGTAGGAGCTTAACTTCTAAGAGCAGCAATTAGCAAGCACAGATGGCCTAATCACAGACAAAAGCCTTTGCAATCTCAGGAATAACTCCATATGCTTGACAAACTCTATTGATCAACCTCTCCCTAAAGTCTTCCACTACTTTGCCACTAGCTCAGCCCAGGGCTGAAACCCATTTCTTCTGACACCTACCCCAGCCCAACTCCACCTTTTGTTTTAGTAGAACTGAGTATCTAGACCTGGTCTGTGTTGTCTCCCCCACTGCTGGCAATAGTATCAAATAAAATCAACTTCCATTTGCTCATCCTGTTCAGTGCAATTTTTCTTTACTACCAAATACAAAATTTTTGAGGAAAATCAACATGAAAGAGTGACATAAATGTTTACAAACATAACTCACACTGGAAAAGATCGAATAAATTCAACAACATCAATCCAAAAAAGAAACTCCTCTAGAGGTAACCTTCTCTATGCCAGCTCTCTACTTCAGGAATCCAGTCACTCAACCCTTCACAGCTAGAGGTGGTGACATGTGCTGTTATTTACCAGCCCTAGATAACTGCATTTAGAATCACTTAGTATCTCGTACTGACCACATCCTTAGAAATAGTCTCCTTGTAAGCAATTTTAGAAATAGTACAAAATTTTTGAGCCTCCTTAATAGCTCAATTGGTAAAGAATCCACGTGCAATGTAAGAGACCCTGGTTAGATTCCTGGATCAGGAAGATCCACTGCAGAAGGGATAGGTTATCCACACCAATATTCTTGGGCTTCCATGTGGTTCAGCTGGTAAAGAATCTGCCCACATTGTGGGAGACCTGGGTTCAATTCCTGCATTGGGAAGATACTCTGGAGAAGGGAAATGCTACCCACACCAGTATCCTGGCCTGGAGAATTCCATGGGGTCGCAAAGAGTCAGACACGACTGAGTGACTTTCACTTTCACATGTAAGTAATTTGAGAAATACTGAAGTTTTGGCAAGAATGTGGAGAAAAGGGGATACTTGTGTACTGTTGGAGGAAATGAAAATTGGTGCAGCCATTATGGAAAACAGTATGGGTTTCCTCAAAAAATTAAAGATGAAACAAATGTATCACCCAACAAGTCCACTCTTAGTATTTATCCAAAGAAAAATAAAAATACTAATTTGAAAAGACACCTGTACCCCCATGTTCACTGCAACTTAGAAGATAATAGGCAGATCCTGAGGATAGAGGAATGAGACTGGAAAGTACCATGGAAATACCTAAGGATAAGTATGTGGAACAAAGTTTTTTTAAGTTAACAGTCATTTACTGAGGTGCATGATATGGGAAAAAGGAAGTCTGTTGACAGAGGAGAAAGTGATACATACACTTAGTTCTGCTGTGTCACTTGGTTTGAACACACAAATATGTCCCAAAACCAGTGGTATGTTTTGAAACAATTGAGCATAACTGAATTTCACATTTGCCATTGTGCAGTTTTGTACACTAGCAGCGTGGGTTGACACTCTATCAGAACTAGTCCCTGAAATCTATTTCTCACTTCCACTGTATAATCATAAGGGATTTGATTTAGGTCATACCTGAATGGTTTAGTGGTTTTCCCTACTTTCTTCAATTTCAGTCTGAATTTGGCAATAAGGAGTTCATGATCTGAGCCACAGTCAGCTCCAAGTCTTATTTTTGCTGACTGTATAGAGCTCCTCCATCTTTGACTGCAAAGAATTTCATCAATCTGATTTTGATGTTGACCATCTGGTGATGTCCCTGTATAGAGTCTTCTCTTGTGTTGTTGGAAGAGAGTGCTTGTAATGACCAGTGCATTTTCTTGGCAAAACTCTATTAGCCTTTGCCCTGCTTCATTCCATATTCCAAGGCCAAATTTGCCTGTTACTCCAGGTGTTTCTTGACTTCATACTTTTGCATTCCAGTCCCCTATACTGAAAAGGATATCTTTTGGGGATGTTAGTTCTAAAAGGTCTCGTAGGTCTTCATAGAACCGTTCAACTTCAGCTTCTTCAGCATTACTGGTTGGGGCATAGGCTTGGATTACTGTGCTATTGAATGGTTTGCCTTGGAAACGAACAGAGATCATTCTGTAGTTTTTGAGATTGCATCCAAGTACTGTATTTCGGACTCTTTTGTTGACCATGATGGCTACTCCAATTCTTCTGAGGGATTCCTGCCCGCAGTAGTAGATATAATGGTCATCTGAGTTAAATTCACCCATTCCAGTCCATTTGAGTTCGCTGATTCCTAGAATGTCAATGTTCACTCTTGCCATCTCCTGTTTGACCACTTCCAATTTGCCTTGATTCATGGACCTGACATTCCAGGTTCCTATGTAGTATTGCTCTTTACAGCATCGGACCTTGCTTCTATCACCAGTCACATCCACAGCTGGATAGTGTTTTTGCTTTGGTTCCATCCCTTCATTCTTTCTGGAGTTATTTCTCCACTGATTTCCAGTAGCATATTGGGCACCTACCAACCTGGGGAGTTCCCGTTTCAGTATCCTATCATTTTGCCTTTTCATACTGTTCATGGGGTTCTCAAGGCAAGAATACTGAAGTGGTTTGCCATTCCCTTCTCCAGTGAACCACATTCTGTCAGACCTCTCCACCATGACCTGCCCATCTTGGGTGGCCCCACAGGCATGGCTTAGTTTCACTGAGTTAGACAAGGCTGTGCTCCATGTGATTAGATTGGCTAGTTTTCTGTGATTACGGTTTCAGTGTGTCTGCGCCCTGATGCCCTCTCGCAACACCTACTGTCTTACTTGGGTTTCTCTTAGCTGGGATGTGGGGTATCTCTTCATGGCTGCTCCAGCAAAGTGCAACCACTGCTCTTACCTTGGACACGGGGTATCTCCTCACGACCGCCCCTCCTGACCTTGAACGTGGAGTAGCTCCTCTTGACGCTCCTGCACCCATGGAAGTTTCTCTTCTTCTGTGAAAAGAAGAGCAAGTGAAAGTGAAGTCGCTCAGTCGTGTCCGACTCTTTGCGACCCTGTGAACTGTAGCCCACCAGCCTCCTCCGTCCATGGGATTCTCTGGGCAAGAATACTGGAGTGGGTTGCCACTTCCTTCTCCAGGGGATCTTCCTGACCCAGGGATCGAACACAGATCTCCCACATTGCCGGCAGACACTTTAACCTCTGAGCCACCAGGGAAGCAAAAGAAAAGAGGAGAAGAAAAAGCAAAAGAGAAAAGGAAAGATACAAGCATCTGAATGCAGAGTTCTGAAGAATAGCAAGGAGAGATAAGAAAGCCTTCCTCAGTGATGAAAGCAAAGAAATAGAGGAAAACAGAATAGGAAAGACTAGAGATCTCTTCAAGAAAATTAGAGATACCAAGGGAACATTTCATGCAAAGATGGGCTCAATAAAGGACAGAAATGGTATGGACCTAACAGAAGCAGAAAATATTAAGAAGAGGTAGCAAGAATACACAGAAGAACNCAGAGATCATTCTGTCATTTTTGAGATTGCATCCAAGTACTGCATTTTGGACTCTTTTGTTAACCATGAAGGCTACTCCATTTCTTCTAATGGATTCCTGCCCGCAGTAGTAGATATAATGGTCATCTGAGCTAATCTAATCTATTCTCTTGGTAACTTTCAAATATACAATGCAGTATTTTTATTTGGAGCGATCATGCTCTACATTACATCCCCAAGGCTCACGTTTTATAACTGGAAGTTTGTACCCATTTCTCCCACCATCATCCCTTGCCTCTGGCAACCACCCATCTGCACAACTGAAATTTTTGTAGCTACTAACATAAAAACTGTAAAAAAGTTTTCACATTTTACTGTTAAATAACCAACTATGAGACCTTAAAAGTGGCCCTACAATTCAACAGAATGGATAACAGTTGATGTTGGATAAAAGTAAAGAAAATCTGAGTAGTTGTTAGCTTTTAGGTTTTGTCATGCCCTCTAGTCAAAGCCCAAATAAGGAATACCTCTATAGTTGAACAAGTTAAGTTTGTTGCTTGCTGCTGTGAGAAAGAAGGCATGCTATGGAGAACTGTGGAAGTTTTCAGAGATCTAGACTCTGGCTGCACGATTTGGGGAAGGGTGCAAGCAGTAATGCCCTGAAGTTGATTGTTAGAAAATGGGACAATTTTATGATTGGGTATCTCAATAAATCTTATTTATATGGAAGGTACACTAGAGTGAGGCTAAAGCTATAATTGGTAAAGAAGCAATAGTCATTCATATTAGCTAGAAGACTGAAGTGTTTGCTCTTCTATCGTTCCACAGTTATTTATGCTCTTTTGTGTTCAGACATGATTAAGTGGGCTTGTTTTTGTCTTGCTCCATTATGGTCACACAGTAGCCTTGTCTAATCTTGGCATTCTGTAAAATTATTCTATGAGCAACAAAAAGAACACCAACATTTAGCTAGGAATGGCAGAGAAAGTGATAAGAACACTAAGCCTATGTTGATAGTACCAGGCCAGCCCCCAAATGTTGGCAGTGGCTTTTCTCTTTATCAGTATTTATTTATGTAGACATTTAGTTGACTTTTTTCCTCTTCTTTGACAATTAGTTTATTTATTTCAGTAAAAATGTATACAGTGGCTTTGTTTTCACTGAATTCTGTACTATATTTTCAAGAATATTTTAAAAATGTTTTTATTCCAGTTTTAATGAGATAAAATTGACATTCAGGCCTGGCTAAGTATAAGGTGTACAGCATGATGATCTGACTTACATCTATCATGAAATGATTACCATAATAAGTTTAGTGAACATCCATCATGTCATATAGATATAAAATAAAAGGGAAAAAAAGTCCTTGTAATAAAAACACAGGATTTACTCTCTTAACAAGTTTCACATATAACATTAAGCAGTGGTAATTATATTATTCATATTGTACTTTAGATCTTTAGTACTTAGTTATCTTACAGTAAAAGATTGCAACTTTTGACCATTTGTCATCACATGTAGATGCAAATGTGCTCCTGAATAAGCAATATGGGTAGAGTGTGTGCTAAATCACTTCAGTCATGCCTGACTCTTTGCAACCCTATGGACTGTAGCCTACCAGCCTCCTCTGTCCATGGGATTATCCTGGCAAGAACACTGGACTGGGTTGCCATTTCCTCCTCCAGATGGGGTAGAGTGACTCAATATTATCTTTACTAATTAATTTTTTATTACAACTAATGATGTGATCTTTTAAAAATGTTTTAATGATATTGGGTGGACTTCCAATTTATTTTAAGGACTTATGTAGGGGAAATTTTATCATTAAAACTAGTAATTCAAAAGATTTGAAATAAATATGGAGAAAATAAAGCTGAAGTAGGAACTAGATTTTTTGTTAACTTTGGAGAATCAAGGTTTACATAAAGTAAAGATAATAAAGAGCAAATAGGATAGAAATAGCTAGTGGCTAACACTTATTAGAATTAAATGAATAATATTAACATTTTGAGTGCTAACTATGGGCCAAGTACTAGACTTGCAAAAATTAATTTACTCCTTGCAACAACAGCATGAGTTCTACTATTATTCCAATTTTACAGATGAGGAAAAAGAATAAGACAAGTTGCATAACTTACCTTAGGTCATCCAGACTAATATATAACAGAAACAGATATGTGATATGAAATCATGTCTGTCTGCCTTCAGTGCCAAGACTTCAATCTTTATGCTATCACTTTATTTCTAAAGAGGTTCCTCTAGGAAGATAATAAATCACAAGATTTAAGGTTATTAGACGTCAAAATGGCTATCTAGTATGAGGACACAGAGAATATGATGCCAGTCACTGATGAGGTCATTATTTTAGACTGCTAAGTCACTTCAGTCATGTCCGACTCTGTGTGACCCCATAGACAATCACTTTATTTCTAAAGAGGTTCCTCTAGGAAGATAATAAATCACAAGATTTAAGGTTATTAGACGTCAAAATGGCTATCTAGTATGAGGACACAGAGAATATGATGCCAGTCACTGATGAGGTCATTATTTTAGACTGCTAAGTCACTTCAGTCATGTCCGACTCTGTGTGACCCCATAGACAGCAGCCCACCAGGCTTTCCCATCCCTGGGATTCTCTAGGCAAGAACACTGGAGTGGGTTGCCATTTCCTTCTTCAGTGCATTAAAGTGAAAAGTGAAAGTGAAGTCACTCAGTTGTGTCTGACTCTTAGCGACGTCATGGACTGCAGCCTTCCAGGCTCCTCTATCATGGGATTTTCCAGGCAAGAGTACTGGAGTGGGTTGTCATTGCCTTCTCCGACTAGATTTTAGATTTATTTTAGACTAGATAATATAATTTAATATTAATATAAAGAGTGAGAAAGGTAGTACATAATTTTCTGCTATTTCTAAGATGTAGAGGAACCAGGGATCAAATTTTTAACTTTTGTTGGATCATGGAGAAAGCAAGGGAGTTCCAGGAAAAAATCTAATTCAGCTTCTTTGACTATGCTAAAGCTTAGTAGTGGCCACAGGACTGGAAAAGGTCAGTTTTCATTCTAATCCCAAAGAAAGCCAATGCCAAAGAATGTTCAAACTATAGCACAATTGCATTCATTTCATATGCTACAAAGGTAACGCTCAAAATCCTTCAAGATAGGCTTCAACAGTACATGAACTGAGAACTTCCAGATGTACAAGCTGGATTTAGAAAAGGCAGAAGAACTAGAGATAAATTGTCTACATCCGTTGGATCATAAAAAAAGCAAGGGAATTCCAGGAAAGCATTTACTTCTGTTTCATTGACTATGTGAAAGCCTTTGACTGTGCTGATCACAAATTGTGGAAAATTCTGAAAGAGAGGGGAATTATCAGACCACCTTACCTGCCTGGAATGAGTGAATTTAACTCAAATGACCATTATATCTACTACTGCGGGCAGGAATCCCTCTGAAGAAATGGAGTAGCCATCATGGTCAACAAAAGAGTCCGAAATGCAGTACTTGGATGCAATCTCAAAAATGACAGAATGATCTCTGTTTGTTTCCAAGGCAAACCATTCAGTATCACAGTTATCCAAGTCTATGCCTCAACCAGTAATGCTGAAGAAGCTGAAGTTGAGCAGTTTTATGAAGACCTACAAGACCTTTCAGAACTAACACCCAAGAAAGATGTCCTTTTCATTATAGGGGACTGGAATGCTAAAGTAGGAAGTCAAGAAACACCTGGAGTAACAGGCAAATTTGGCCATGGAATGTGGAATGAAGCAGGGCAAAGACTAACAGAGTTTTGCCAAGAAAATGCACTGGTCATAGCAAACACCCTCTTCCAGCAACACAAGAGAAGACTCTACACATGGACATCACCAGATGGTCAACACCAAAATCAGATTGATTATATTTTTTGCAGCCAAAGATGGAGAAGCTCTATACAGTCAACAAAAACAAGACCAGGAGCTGACTGTGGCTCAGATCATGAACTCCTTATTTCCAAATTCAGACTTAAATGGAAGAAAGTAGGGAAAACCACTAGACCATTCAGGTATGACCTAAATCAAATCCCTTATGATTATACAGTGGAAGTGAGAAATAGATTTAAGGGCCTAGATCTGATAGACAGAGTTCCTGATGAACTATGGAATGAGGTTCGTGACATTGTACAGGAGACAGGGATCAAGACCATCCCCATGGAAAAGAAATGCAAAAAAGCAAAATGGCTGTCTGGAGAAGCCTTACAAATAGCACTGAAAAGAAGAGAGGCGAAAAGCAAAGGAGAAAAGAAAAGATATAAGCATCTGAATGCAGAGTTCCAAAGAATAGCAAGAAGAGATAAGAAAGCCTTCTTCAGCAATCAATGCAAAGAGATAGAGGAAAACAACAGAATGGGAAAGACTAGAGATCTCTTCAAGAGAATTGGAGATACCAAGGGAACATTTCATGCAAAGATGGGCTCGATAAAGGATAGAAATGGTATGGACCTAACAGAAGCAGAAGATATTAAGAAGAGGTGGCAAGAATACACAGAAGAACTGTACAGAAAAGATCTTCACGACCCAGATAATCATGAGGATGTGATCACTAATCTAGAGCCAGACATCTTGGAATGTGAAGTCAAGTGGGCCTTAGAAAGCATCACTAAGAACAAAGCTAGTGGAGGTGATGGAATTCCCGTTGAGCTGTTTCAAATCCTGGAAGATGATGCTGTGAAAGTGCTGCACTCAATATGCCAGCAAATTTGGAAAACTCAGCAGTGGCCACAGGACTGGAAAAGGTCAGTTTTCATTCCAATTCCAAAGAAAGGCAATGCCAAAGAATGCTCAAACTACCGCACAATTGCACTCATCTCACACGCTAGTAAAGTAATGCTCAAAATTCTCCAAGCCAGGCTTCAGCAATATGTGAACCGTGAACTCCCTGATGTTCAAGCTGGTTTTAGAACAGGCAGAGGAACCAGAGATCAAATTGCCAACATCCGCTGGATCATGGAAAAAGCAAGAGAGTTCCAGAAAAACATCTATTTCTGCTTTATTGACTATGCCAAAGCCTTTGACTGTGTGGATCACAATAAACTGTGGAAAATTCTGAAAGAGATGGGAATACCAGACCACCTAACCTGCCTCTTGAGAAATCTGTATGCAGGTCAGGAAGCAACAGTTAGAACTGGACATGGAACAACAGACTGGTTCCAAATAGGAAAAGGAGTACGTCAAGGCTGTATATTGTCTCCCTGCTTATTTAACTTATATGCAGAGTACATCATGAGAAACGCTGGACTGGAAGAAACACAAGCTGGAATCAAGATTGCCGGGAGAAATATCAATAACCTCAGATATGCTGATGACACCACCCTTATGGCAGAAAGTGAGGAGGAGCTAAAAAGCCTCTTGATGAAAGTGAAGGAGGAGAGCGAAAAAGTTGGCTTAAAGCTCAACATTCAGAAAACGAAGATCATGGCATCCGGTCCCATCACTTCATGGGAAATAGATGGGGAAACAGTGGAAACAGTGTCAGACTTTATTTTTTTGGGCTCCAAAATCACTGCAGATGGTGACTGCAGCCATGAAATTAAAAGACGCTTACTCCTTGGAAGAAAAGTTATGACCAACCTGGATAGTATATTCAAAAGCAGAGACATTACTTTGCCGACTAAGGTCCGCCTAGTCAAGGCTATGGTTTTTCCTGTGGTCATGTATGGATGTGAAAGTTGGACTGTGAAGAAAGCTGAGCGCCGAAGAATCGATGCTTTTGAACTGTGGTGTTGGAGAAGACTCTTGAGAGTCCCTTGGACTGCAAGGAGATCCAACCAGTCCATTCTGAAGGAGATCAACCCTGGGATTTCTTTGGAAGGAATGATGCTAAAGCTGAAACTCCAGTACTTTGGCCACCTCATGCGAAGAGTTGACTCATTGGAAAAGACTCTGATGCTGGGAGGGATTGGGGGCAGGAGGAGAAGGGGACAACCGAGGATGAGATGGCTGGATGGCATTATGGACTCAATGGATGTGAGTCTGAGTGAACTCCGGGGGATGGTGATGGATAGGGAGGCCTGGCGTGCTGCGATTCATGGGGTCGCAAAGAGTCGGACACGACTGAGCGACTGAACTGAACTGAACTGAACTTACCTGCCTCCTGAGAAACCTATATGCAGGTCAAGTAACAGAACCAGACATGAAACAACTGACTGGTTCAAACTGGGAAAGGAGTATGACAAGGCTGTATACAGTCACCCTGCTTATTTAACTTCTATGCAGAGTGCACCATGAGAAATGTTGGGCTGTGTGATTCACAAGCTGGAATTAAGACTGCCAGGAGAAATATCAACCACCTCAGATATGCAGATGATACCACTCTAATGGCAGAAATCAAAGAGGAACGAAAGAGCCTCTTAATGAAGGTGAAAGAGCAGAGTGAAAAAGCTGGTTTGAAACTCAGCAATAAAAATCTAAGATCAGGGCATCTTGTCCCATCACTTCATGGCAAATAGACGGGGAAAAAGTGGAAGCAATGACAAATTATATTTTCATGGGCACCAAAATAACTGCAGATGGTGACTATAGCCATGAAATTAAAAGATGCTTGCTACTTGGACAGAAAGCTATTGCAAAGCTAGACAGCATATTAAAAATCAAAGACATCTCTTTGCCGACAAAAGTCTGTAAAGTCAAAGCTATGGTTTTTTCATTAGTCACATATTGATGTGAGAGTTGCACCATAAAGAAGGCTAAGTGTGGAAGAACTGATGCTTTCAAACTGTGTGTTGGAGAAGACTCTTGAGAGTTCTTGGACTGCAAAGAGATCAAATCAGTCAATCCTAAAGGAAATCAATCCTGAATATTTATTGGAAGGACTGATGATAAAGCTGAAACTCCAAAACTTTGACCACCTGATGTGAAGAGCTGACTCACTGGAAAAGACTTAGGTGCTAGAAAAGACTGAAGGCAAAAGGAGAAGGGAGCAGCAGAGGATGATATGGTTAGATAGCATCACTGCCTCAATGGACAAGAATTTAAGCAAACTTTTGGAGATAGTGGAGGGCAGAAGAGCCTGGTGTTCTGCAGACAATGGGGCTACAAAGAGTTGGACACATCTTAGTCACCGAACAACAACAACATAAAAAGCACAAGAACATAAAAAGCGCTCTGGAGCCTATGTGCTACAACTAGAAAGTCAGTGTGTGGCACAGAAGATCCCACATGATGCAATTAAGACTCAATGAAGCTAAATTAATTAATTACTTAAAAATAAGTTATTTTTTTAATGAATGGATAACTCACAAAAAGGTAGCTAGTACTTTTCATGATTCTGCCACTATTTCCTAGAGCATATGTTTCTCAGTGGATAAAGTACAAACCTAGATCACTCTCCCTGAAGTTAGTATTAAATTTTAACAAGATCCACTCATACTGTCAGGATTATTATATTTCTTTAGTGCATCACTAGATCATGAGTAAAAAGGATTAACAGAAGCCATGTTGTAAAATGACATAATCATTTCAGAAAGTTGCCAATAACTTGATAAACCTCAAAAGCATTAAAAGTCTTCATACCCAGCTTCCTTATTACATATCAATAATCTAATAAAGAAAAAAAGATTAAAACCTAAAATGAAAATAAATAAATAAATGAAATGCAGGAAAAAATTGTGAGCAAAGATTTTGTCAAAATAGTTATAATGTTGGAAACATACAAAATTTGTAATATCAGAGGACTAGCTAGGTGAATCACATACCCAAATAATTTAATACAATGCAGTCATTTATAATTTATCTTTTAATGTTTCTAAGGATGTAGTGAAATATTTACACTATGTCAAGAATAACAAAAAAGCAAAATAAAAGTCTATGCATAAACATAAGATCATAACTATGCATGCAAGTGCTTATACAGAAAAGGGAGAGAAATATAGTATGTTCTTTATGGATATTTAAGAATAGTAATGACATATTGGGCTTCCCTGGTGGCTCAGTTGGTAAAGAATCCACTCATAATGTGGGAGACCTGTGGTTGATCCCTGGGTTGGGAAGATCCACTGGAGGAGGGCATGGCAACCCACTCTAGTATTCTTGCCTGGAGAATCCGCATGGACAGAGGAGCCTGGCTGGCTAGAGTCCATGGGGTCAGAAAGAGTCAGACATGACTGAGCGACTAAGCACAGCACAATGACATATTATTTAAATATTCCTTAAAATTCAACTTTCCAAATTTTTGACAAGTATAATAGACATGTCTGTTATTTCCTTTCTTAAATATTCATTTTCTAGAATCTACTTTAAACATAGACCCTTGAAAGGCAGACCTTACAACCTTTTAACTCACCTCTTCATATCCAACCATGGATAATCATCTATCTCAAAGCCAGTCAAGGCACTGGAAGTCCAATGCTAAATATTTCAAGAAATAAACTAAGACAAAATGATCATATCAATTACTGAAAAAAATAGATGCTGAACATTCTTAATTTCAACTTTTTGCTGGTGGTCTAATGATCATTATACAAAAGGAGTAAGAAGGTGGTGAGAGAAAAAGAGAAACCAAGTAGTGCAGCAGCAGATAGAAAGGGAGAAAGCTGATTTTAGAGTTCATAGGATTTCTGAAAATAACAGAGTGGTCTCAGTTCCTGACATCCCAAATCCAGATTCCATGAAGCCCAACATTAATTATTTTCATTCTTTGGAATCCTGAGACATCTGTGGCTTTATAATAAAAAACTTTTTACTTGAATTAGTTTAAGTTGATTTCTGTACCTTGAAGCCAAAAGAATTTGACAGGATAAATGAAAGAAAATATAGCAGAACATCTTAACATACTTCAGTTCAGTTCAGTTGCTCAGTCATGTCCGACTCTTTGTGACCCCATAAATCACAGCATGCCAGGCCTCCCTGTCCATCACCAACTCCCAGAGATTACTCAAACTCATGTCCATCGAATTGTGATGCCATCCAACCATATCATCCTCTGTCGTTGCCTTCTCCTCCTGCCCTCAATCCCTCCCAGCATCAGAGTCTTTTCCAATGAGTCAAATCTTTGCATGAGGTGGCCAAAGTACTGGAGTTTCAGCTTTAGCATCATTCCTTCCAATGAATGCCCAGGACTGATCTGCTTTAGAATGGACTGGTTGGATCTCCTTGAAGTCCAAGGGACTCTCAAGAGTCTTCTCCAACACCACAGTTCAAAGTATCAATTCTTCGGCACTCAGCTTTCTTCACAGTCCAACTCTCACATCCATACATGACTACTGGAAAAACCATAGCCTTGATTAGACGGGACCTTTGTTGGCAAAGTAATGTCTCTGTTTTTTAATATGCTATCTAGGTTGGTCATAACGTTCCTTCCAAGGAGTAAGTGTCTTTTAATTTCATGGCTTCAGTCACCATCTGCAGTGACTTTGGAGCCCCCAAAAATAAAGTCAGCCACTGTTTCCACTATTTTCCCATCTATTTGCCATGAAGTGATGGGACCAGATGCCATGATTTTAGTTTTCTGAATGTCGAGCTTTAAGCCAAAAATTTCACTTTCCTCTTTCCCTCTTATGAAAAAGGGAATGGAAATATCAGCTGGAAAAGTACAAGTTTCAATCGTGTCCCTGTGAATATAAAATTCAGTTGTTATTTTGAGTTCCGGAGTTAACATGTTTCTTTTACAACTAGCTGAAATTTCATTTAAAAGCAGAAGAATCAGTCAGAGAGACTGGAAGAAGGGGAAGTACAAAAGATTCCAAGCAGGAGAAGGATTCAAAACACTGATGCTGGTTCTGGTATGTACAAAAAAAAATTTCCTCTATTAGCTAAGATCAACCCCCAGCTAACAGAAAATGAGGATCTCTGCCCTATAACCATGAGGAATTAGATTCTGCCAACAGCCCAAAAGAGTTTGGAAGTTGATTCTCCCTTGAGTCTTCTCATAAGAACTCAGCTAGCCAATACATTGGTTTTTGTTCCTTGTGAAATCCAGAGCAGAGCAACCAGCTGAGCCAATTTAGACATCTGACCTATGGAACTGTGAAGCAATAAATTTGTGTGTTTTAAGCCTCTAAATCTGCAGTAGTTTATTTATGGTAGCAGTAGGAAACTAATACAATATCTTAGACCATCTACCCACAGTAGAACATTCAGAAGACTACAGACATATAAGAATCACAGTGTGAGCCTCGTCCAATTGTGATCCAAAGAAATGTGTGATGTTTTAAGCCACCAAATATTCATATGATTCATTAGGTACTAAATAAATGATACAGATATAGGTACTGAGAATTGGGGTCTGCTGCATTAACAATCAAAGCAAAGGTCATTGGCTTAGACACTAGGTGAAGGGTGATACCTTGGAAAGTGGAGAGTAAGTTGTTAGTGAAGGCTGAAAATATGGTGATGAAACTGTGACAGGAAGCTATAACTACAAACCAGGTGCCTAAATAATATACAGAACCCTTCTGCCAAATCAGGCAGTAGGAGAGGTAAGAGATGCGGGTTTGATCCCTGGATCGGGAAACTCCCAGGGAGGAGGACATGGCAACTCACTCAAATATTCTTGCCTGGAAAATCTCATGGACAGAGGAGCCTGGTGGGCTAAAGTCCATAGGGAGGAGGAAATGGCAACCCATCCAGTATTCTTGTCTAGAAAATCTCATGGACAGAGGAGCCTGGTAGGCTGTATTCCACAGGGTCACAAAGAGTCAGATAGGACTGAAGCAATTTAGTGCATGCACACATTCATGTGTGTGCACACGTGGGCATGTGCACATGCCCACATGTGCACACACCCCCACCCACATGATAATGGATAGTGAGAAGGGCATAATTAGATCCCTGGGAATCAGAAACATTTAAGGGATTCAGAGAGAAAGAGGCTATTAGTATAGGAGATTGATTGGTAGTGTCCTAGGAAATAGGCAGAGGACCAAGAAAGAATGATTCAAGCAAATTGATAATGATGGAGGGGCCAGAAAGTTGTTTGACTATGTTATTGTATGTGTGTATCAGAAAAAAAAAATTATAAGCATATAAAGTGAAATAGTAATGGTGATAATCTTTAGTTAATAGGATTAATATTTATTTCTTCTCTTATTTACTGATATTTTCTATTTTTTCCTATTAAAAATATGTGTAAGCAAAGGGTTTTTCCTACTTTAACATTAATGAAGATATCTTTCTGTACAAAGAAATACTAAAATGCCACAGAGAAATAAATAAAAATGAAAAAGGTGTTGACTTGATCTGAGAATCAATACATTATTTCCAATTTAAAAAGCCATTTCACTTATCAAAAGAGGAATGGACAAAGAAGATGTGGTTGTTGTGGTTTAGTCGCTAAGTTGTGTCTGGCTCTTTTACAACTCCATGGAATGTAACCTACCAGGCTCCTCTGTCCATGGGATTTCCCAGGTAAGAATACTGGCATGGGTTGCCATTTCCTTCTAAAGGGACTCTTCCCCACCCAGGGATCGAATCTGTGTCTCCTACATTGGCAGGTGGATTCTTTACCAATGAGGCACCAGGGAAGCCCCAAAAGAACATTACTCGGCCATTAAAGAGAATGAAATAATGCCATTTGCAGCTACATTGGATGGACCTAGAGACTGTCATACTGAATGAAGTCAAACACAGAAACACAAAAATCATAAGACATCATTTATACATCAAATCTTAAAATGGGTACAAATGAACTGATCTACAAAACAGAAATAGAGTTACAGATGTAGAAAGAAATCTTATGGTTATTAAGGGTCAGGGACAAATTAGGAGGTTTGGATTAACATATACATATACTATATATAAAACAGATAACCAATAAGCACCTACTGTATAGCACAGGGAACTCTACTCAGTACTCTGTAATGGCCTATATGAGAAAATAATCTAAAAACGTGTACCACCTATATGCATAACTGATTCACTTTGCTGTATATCTGAAACTAACACAACATTATAAATCAACTATACTCCAATAGAAATTTAAAAATAAAAAAATAAAAATGTTATTTAGGAAGTAAAAAAAACATTTTTAATTAAAAATGATTTCATATATATTTGGAAGATGAACGGAGGTTGAGAAATGAATGGGAGCATCCACATCACAGAGCTGTGGTAAGTAACAAACATGAAAAAGTGGGTAAAGAGCTTGGCCAGTGCCTTAAACATATTAATAGAGTAAGCACTTCAAGAGTGAACATCAGTTAAGAATTTTAGCAAAGGATGACGATATCTATATTATGGTAAACACGTTTTGGATATAGGTTACCTTCAGCAAATCCTTTGGATTCTTTGAATCTGTTTCCTCATCTGTAAATTGTGACTAGGAATTTCTACATATGTTTGGTCACAAGGTTAAGAATTTGATATTATGTGCAAAGCCCAAGCTCTAAGCTTTGGTTTTGAAATATTTCTGAATTACTGAAATAAAGAGGTGGAGAGAGCAAGCCTATAAAAGTGAAATAAAGGAGTGAGTGTGATCAAGATACAGAGCTAAGGGAGAGTGTTTCAAGACAGGAGAAATCAAGTATATATGTTTATTTTCAGAAGGGAAGGAAATAATGAGTGATAAGATAAAGCTATGAAGCAAGAACTGATGATTAACTTATGAAACAATATTATTGAAGGAATGGGAGTAGATGGGCTCTAAAGCATGGGAAAGGCCTTTATCTCAGTGATCTTTCCTGTGAGAGCAGAAATCTGGGAAAGTATTTTCATGGTGTGTCCCCGCTTGAGTGTGGAGACACCTTAAGCTTGGAGAATATTCACTGACTTCCCTGGTGGCTCAGAGGTTAAAGCATCTGCCTCCAATGTGGGAGACCTGGGTTCGATCCCTGAGTCGGGAAGATCCCCTGGAGAAGGAAATGGCAACCCACTCCAGTATTCTTGCTTGGAGAATCCCATGGACTGAGGAGCTTGGTGGGCTGCAGTCCACGGGGTCACAAAGAGTCGGACACGACTGAGTGANTCTTGGCAAAACCCTATTTCCTTTGCCCTGCTTCATTCCATATTCCAAGGCCAAGTTTGCCTGTTACTCAGCCATATAAAACATTTGAGTCCATTTTAAGGAGATGATGAACCTAGAGCCTCTTTTATACAGAGCAATGTAAGTCAGAATGAGAAAAACAAACATGCATATTAAAACATATATATGGAATCTAGAAAGATGGTACTAATGGGCCTATTTGCAGGGCAACAATGGAGACGCAGACATAGAGATCAGATTTATGGACACTGTCATGGAAAGAGAGAGTGAGACGAATGGAGAATGTAGTATGGATACATATACATTACCATATGCAAAATAGATAACCATAGGGAATTTGCTGTATGATGCACGGAGTTCAACCTGTTGCTCTGTGACAACAAAGGGGTGGAATTGGGAGGGAGTTGGGAGGGGAGGTTTTAGAGTAAGGCACCATATGTATGGACTTCCCTGGTGGCTCAGAGGTTAAAGCGTCTGCCTCCAATGCGGGAGACCTGGGTTCGATCCCTGGGTCGGGAAGATCCCCTGGAGAAGGAAATGGCAACCCACTCCAGTATTCTTGCTTGGAGAATCCCATGGACTGAGGAGCTTGGTGGGCTGCAGTCCACGGGGTCACAAAGAGTCGGACACGACTGAGTGACTTTATTTACTTACTTACCATATGTATACCTGTGGCTGATTCATGTTGATGTATGGCAGAAACCAAAATGATGCTGTAAAACAATTATCCTTCAACTAGAAATAAATAAATTTAAAAAGAAATAGATGAGGTAAACTTGAATGCATTGAGGGTGACAAAAATGGACAGTGACAAAAAGAAATTGAAAACATTCACAGTATGTAACCTCTGAGCCACCAGGGAAGCCCATAGACCTATTAAAAGTACTTTAAAATATATGGAGCAAAAGTAAAAAAGAAAAGAAAACTAGGCAAATTCATAAGCCTATAGGGAGATTCAGGAAACAATTTTTAATAATTAGTAATGGCTTGTGTTGATTAGAATGAAAGTGTGCAATCCCTGTGGGCCATGGTATTGGAAATTCTCACCACTCTACAGACTTTTTCTTCAGGAAAACAGACACACAAGAAAGGTTGTGGAGTTTCCTGAAGAAGCTTCTTCTGGGGCTCTGGCTATAGAAGCGTCACAGTACTCACTGCTAAAACATTGTATATTAACACATATATATGGAATCTAAAAAGATGGTATTAACGAACTTATATGCAGGGCAACAATGGAGACACAGACAAGAGAACAGATTTGTGGACACAGTAGGGGAAAAAGAGAGTGAGATGAATGGAGAATCTTGTCCTACAACAATCTATCTTAATCTATAGAACAAAGGACAAAGGAACATACCTGGAAAATCATTATTGAAACTTACAGCATCAAAGAGAAAATAGCCACTGCCAAAGTCCTGCTCAAACCCGTAACACCATTTCCACACCCATCTTCTGCCAGAAAAATGAGAAAAGAGAAAATTCAAAATGGATACTAGATCCAAATGTGAAAATGTAAAAGTATAAAGATTTGCAAGAAAGCATAGGAGGAAATTCATGTGGTATTGATTTTGGCAATGAGATTTTAGTTATGACACCAAAATCATCTTTATAGAAGAAAATTCTTAAATTAGAATTGATCAAATGTAAGAATGTTTGTGCTGAAAAAGACATTGCTTAAAAATAAAAAAAAAAGGCATAGACTCCGAAAAATATATTTGCAAATCAAGTATTTGATTTAAAAAATTGTATCCTCAAGAAATATCTCTCATATCCAAATAATATCTATAATTTTCAGTGAAGAAAAGACCAAGATTAAATAATTTCACATTCATTCTATAAAATTAAAATCTGAACAAGTCTAAATAATGCAGTGTTTATGTGGGTACATGTATATGTGGCAGTAACACAGAAAACAGAAGAGCAGTGGAATAATGAATATAAAAATTTAAAAGGTAGAGTGAAGATGTAGATATAACTAAATTACTGGTAAACATCTAGCTATTGTTTTGAGTGGTGAGTTCAAGATTGATCATATTTTAAAATAAATGTAAAGAAGTGAAAGCGTTAGTCGCTCAGTCATATCCAACGTTTTGTGACTACATAGCCTGTAGCCCACCAGGCTCCTCTCTCCATGGAATTCTCCAGGCAAGAATACTGAAGTGGGTTGCTGTTTCCTTCTCCAGGGGATCTTCCTGACCCGGGGATCAAAACTGAGTCTCTGGCATTACAGGCAGATTCATTACTGTCTGAAGCACCAGGGAAGCCATATGTATGTGTGTGTGTGTATATATATGTATGTATGCACATAGATAGATATAGATTAACTTACAAAAATGAATCAAATATAATAGGGATATATACAAATCAAAATATTGGGTATACCATCGCTGTTATCGCAAATTTTGTGTATCCTCAAATTACGTATGTTGGAATCCTCACATTCAAAGCCATGATGTTATGGAGGTGGAGGTGATTTTGGTGGCAAGAGGACTTCAGTCTTCTTTTTTTGAGGCAAGAATTCAAAAAAGAGACTAAGATTACAAGGCTGGTATTGAATTCATTGGAAGCACAGTATGTGCAAAGAAAACAAAGTAGCAATTTACTTGTTGCTAAACAACTTCAGTCATGTCCTACTATGTGCGACCCTATAGACGGCAGCCTACCAGGCTCCCCCGTCCCTGGGATTCTCCAGGCAAGAACTTTGGAGTCGGTTGCCATTTCCTTCTTCAATGCATGAAAGCGAAAAGTGAAAGTGAAGTCTCTCAGTTGTATCCGACTCTTAGCGACCCCATGGACTGCAGCCTACCAGGCTCCTCTGTCCATAGGATTTTCCAAGCAAGAGTACTGGAGTGGGGTCCATTGCCTTCGAGCAATTTACTTCAGTTCACTTCAGTCACTTCCCTGGTGGCTGAGATGTTAAAGCGTCTGCCTCCAATGTGGGAGACCCGGGTTCGATCCCTGGGTCGGGAAGATCCCCTGGAGAAGGTAATGGCAATCCACTCCAGTATTCTTGCCTGGAGAATCCTGTGAACAGAGAAGCCTAGTAGGCTACAGTCCACGGGGTAGCAAAGAATCAGACACGACTGAGCGACTTCACCTCACCTCACCTCAGTCGCTCAGTCGTGTCCGACTCTTTACCACCCCATGAATCGCAGTACGCCAGGCCTCCCAGTCCATCACCAATTCCCGGAGTTCACTCAGACTCACGTCCATCGAGTCACCAGTACTTTGGCCACCTGATGCGAAGGGCTGACTCATTTGAAAAGACCCTGATGCTGGGAAAGATTGACACCAGGAGAAGAAGGGGATAACAGAGGATGAGATGGTTGGATGGCATCATCGACTCAAAGATTATGGGTTTGGGTAGACTCCGGCAGTTGGTGATGGATAGGGAAGCCTGGAGTGCTGCGGTTCATGGGGTTGCAAAGAGTCAGACATGACTGAGTGACTGAACTGACTGAACCGACAAGTTTGAATGTGATCATAATAATAATCACTTCCTTGCTTTTCTTGTTGTATAATAAAAGTCAACCATTCCCCCCACAAAAAAGAAATTTAGAGAGATATTTGATTGAATAAAAACATGAGAGAAATATATTTACTTGAGTAATGCCTTATACAAACATCTTATCCCAAAATTATTGCTAGATTCCAGATATCCTTATACAATTAAGCCTCAGTAATTTGAATTCCCATTTCTTATAAACACTGATTAGCACAAGGTATGTGCTTGTTCCTTTAGTACCCTGAATTAACATTTGAACACTTTTAATTCTGGAAGTTGTGTAAAAGGAACGTTTTTAAGGTATTTTTGGCAGGTGCTTTGGCTAGCTCAACTGAATCTATTCATTAGTACAAGGGGACATTTTCCACTAGTTGCAGAAGAACCCTAAGGTAAAGCTTACTGAGTAAACATTTTTGTTTACTTGTCATGGTAAATTATTTGATTTACATTTGAACTAGTTTGCTATAGACAATAATTGTGCTTGATAAATTAATAAATAACACATAGGGGCCAAGATACACAGCTGTTAATATGTTAAGGACAACATAACATTGAAAGGTTTTAAATAAAGTGAACAATAATATAATTCAGTTCAGTTCAGTTGCTCAGTCATATCCAATTCTCTGTGACCCCATGAATTGCAGAATGCCAGGCCTCCCTGTCCATCACCAACTTCTGGAGTTCACTTAAACTCACGTCCATCGAGTTGGTGATGCCATCCAGCCATCTCATCCTGTCGTCCCCTTCCCGTCCTGCCCCCAATCCCTCCCAGCATCAGACTCTTTTCTAATGAGTCAACTTTTTGTATGAGGTGGCCAAAGTACTGGAGTTTCAGCTTTAGCGTCAGTCCTTCCAAACAACACCCAGGACTGATCTCCTTTAGGATGGATTGGTTGGATCTCTTTGCAATCCAAGAGTCTTCTCCAACATCACAGTTCAAAAGCATCAATTCTTCGGTGCTCAGCCTTCTTCATAGTCCAACTCTCACATCCATACATGGCCACAGGAAAAACCATAGCCTTGACTAGACGGACCTTAGTTGACAAAGCAATGTCTCTGCTTTTGAATATGCTATCTAGGTTAGTCGCAACTTTACTTCCAAGGAGAAAGTGTCCTTTAATTTCATGGCTGCAATTGCCATCTGCAGTAATTTTGGAGCCCCCAAAAATAAAGTCTGACACTGTTTCCACTGTTTCTCCATCTCTTTCCCATGAAGTGATGGGACTAGATGCCATGATCTCAGCTTTCTGAATGTTGAGCTTTCAGCCAACTATTTCACTCTCCTCTTTCACTTTCATCAAGAGGCTTTTTAGTTCCTCTTCACTTTCTGCCATAAGGGTGGTGTCATCTGCATATCTGAGGTTATTGATATTTCTCCTGGAAATCTTGATTCCAGCTTGTGCTTCTTCCACACCAGCATTTCTCATGATGCACTCTGCATATAAGTTAAATAAGCAGGGTGACAATATACAGCCTTGACGTACTCCTTTTCCTATTTGGAACCAGTCTGTTGTTCCATGTCCAGTTCTAACTGTTGCTTCCTGACCTGCATACAGGTTTCTCAAGAGGCAGGTTAAGTAGTCTGGTATTCCCATCTGTTTCAGAATTTTCCACAGCTAATTGTGATCCACACAGTCCCAGGCTTTGGCATAGTCAATAAAGCAGAAATAGATGTTTTTCTGGA
>SJYX01020342.1:222815-303938 GCA_006410675.1 Oreotragus oreotragus
ATGTCCAACTTTTGTGACCCCATGGACCATAGCCCACCAGGCTTCTCTATCCATGAGTTTTCCCAAGCAAGAATACTGGAGTAGGTTACCATTTCCTCCTCTAAGGGATCTTTCCAATCCAGGGATAGAACCCATACCTCCTGAATTGGTGGGCAGATTCTTTACCAACTGAACCACCAGGGAAGTCATGAAGATGGAGATCTCACAAATGAAGTTAGTGATTCTTTTCTAAAAGAGATGCCATAACATTCTCTAGCCTCTTCCACCAAGTGAGGAAAAAGCAAAATATCACCATCTAGAAAGTAAACCTCACAAAACAAATCTATTCAAGTCATAATCTTGGGTGTTCAAATCTTTTAAAACTGTGAGAATAAAATTTCTGTTGTTTATAAAGTCACTTAATCAATGGTATTTTGTCATAAGAGCCTGAATAGACTAATATGCATATAATAGAAACAAAGTTTAAGAAAATAGACCTTACATAATAACAGATAAAATAATTATGTCATAGGTTAAAAAAAAAAAAAAGAACATCATTTTGTTATTAAAAGAAAAAAAAATGTTTGTGTAGCAACATGAATGAATCTCACCAACACATTGTTAGGTGAGAAAGTTGATGAAAGAAATTTACATTTAGAATTTATTCTGGATTATACATGACTTGAACTTTATACTAACTAGGATACCCTGTCTTATGGGCTGTCAAACATACATTTGTACATTTGCTTCAACCATTAAAGAAAAGAACACATGAAAAGTAAAAAATAGAGCAACTAGTTCACACATTCAAAATGAAGCTGGGTGGCCATAGCAGATGTTTCAGACATTCCTACATTACTGAAAACTTGAATTTTCTGAATTTCATTAAACTCAAGGACACAGGTGGTGCTAGTGGTAAAGAATCCTCCTGCAATGCTGGAGACATAAGAAATACTGGTCAGGAAGATCCCCTGGAGGAGGAAGTGGCCATGAACTCCAGTATTCTGGTCTGGAAAATCCCATAGACAAAGGAGCCCACGACTGAGTATCTGATCACCACCAAAGACACTACATGCTGTTATCAAAACAGTATCTGCTGCCAGCTGCAACCCATGGTCTCAAGATCTCTTGTAACCATTCAACTATTTTGTATCCCCATCAATGTTTCTTTAACAAGTATCCTTACCTTCTTGCAGCTCCCATTGTAATTCTTGATAAACATCTCATGTAACTAGTTGAAACTCTGAGGTTTTTGGGTATGTAAGCCTCCCTTATTTTGTGGTCTTGAACACCATTCAAATGCTCCTGAAATCTTAGACTGTTTTCCTCAGTTTGACTCTAATATTTTTTTTGTTCTTTTCCTATTATAGGTTATTTATTGATTATTTTCACCTACAAGTGAAAGCCCCAGCAGAAGCCCACTTATGCATGTCAGTTATATTATGATACTCTTTATTTAAGATTAGAAGCCAGTAATACCATATTATAGATATATATTATGAGTATATACCATAAATGTAAAAAGGAAGATAAGTGTAAATAATATTTTTCAAACTAATGAAATTGGTTTTCTCTTTGAGAGAGTGGAGAAGAAAGCAGTGAAATTGAGGAAGTATACATGGTGGTGGTTTAGTTGCTAAATTTTTTCTGACTCTTGTGACCCCATTGATTATAGCCTGCCAGGCTCCTCTCTCCAGGCAAGAATACCAGAGTGGGTTGCCATTTCCTTCTCCAAGAAGTACATATAGAAGACTCAATTTTATTGATAAAATATTCTATTACTTAAGCTGATTATATGTAGGTAGACATTTTGCCTCTTCAATAAGTAATAATTTGTTGTCATTGGAATTGTACTTTTCTGAAATATGTAACCTTTTATACATAAATGAGAGGCAGAGGAGAGAGTAAGAAAAAAGTTATTAAAAAGTATAGTCTATTTACAACTATTAGAATTATTATAATAGTTCAAGATTATTTAATATCAGAGAAAAGAAAAAAATTAAGGCAATAAATGGGATGAGAAGTGACATATAATTAAANTCTAAGGGATTCCTGCCCACAGTAGTATATATAATGGTCATCTGAGTTAAATTCACCCATTCCAGTCCATTTTAGTTTGCTGACTTCTAGAATGTCGACATTCACTCTTGCCATCTTCTGTTTGACCACTTCCAATTTGCCTTGATTTACGGACCTAACATTCCATTAAGTTCCATTCCTAGTTAATATTACTCTTTACAACATCAGACCTTGCTTCTATCACCAGTCACATCCACATCTGGGTGTTGTTTTGCTTTGGCACCATCCTTTCATTCTTTCTGGAGTTATTTCTCCACTGATCTCCAGTAGCATAGGAGAAAAGGAAAGATACACTCATTTGAATGCAGAGTTCCAAAGAATAGCAAGGAGAGATAAAAAAGCTTTCCTCAGTGATCAATGAGGAAATAGAGGAAAACAATAGAATGGGAAATACTAGAGACCTCTTCAAAAAATTAGAGATACCAACAGAACATTTCACACAAAGATGTGCTCAATAAAGGACAGAAATGGTATGGACCTAACAGAAGCAGAAGATTTTAAGAAGAGGTGGCAAGAATATACAGAAGAACTCCACAAAAAAGATTTTCATAACCCAAATAATGATGGTGTGATCACTCACCTAGAACCAGACATCCTGGAATGTAAAGTCAAGTGGGCCTTAGAAAGCATCACTACAAACATAGTGGAGGTGATGGCATTCCAGTTGAGCTATTTCAAACTCTAAAAGATGATGCTGTGAAAGTGCTGCACTCAATATGCCACTAAATTTGGAAAACTCAGCAGTGGCCACAGGACTGGAAAAGGTCAGTTTTCATTCCAAACCCAAAGAAAGGCAATGCCAAAGAATGATTAAACTACTGCACAATTGCACTCATCTCACATGCTAGTAAAGTAATGCTCAAAATTCTCCAAGCCAGGCTTCAGCAATATGTGAACCGTGAACTCCCTGATGTTCAAGCTGGTTTTAGAAAAGGCAAGGAACCAGAGATCAAATTGTCAACATACACTGGGTCATGGAAAAATCAAGAGAGTTCCAGAAAAACATCTATTTCTGCTTTATTGACTATGCCAAAGCCTGTGACTGTGTGGATCACAATAAGCTGTGGAAAATTCTGAAACAGATGGAAACACCAGACTACTTAACCTGCCTCTTGAGAAACCTGTATGCAGGTCAGGAAGCAACAGTTAGAACTGGACAGAACAACAGACTGGTTCCAAATAGGAAAAGGAGTATATAAAGGCTGTATATTGTCACCCTGCTTACTTAACTTATATGCAGAGTATATCATGAGAAATGCTGGGCTGGAGGAAGCACAAGTTGGAATCAAGATTTCCAGGAGAAATATCAATAACTTCAGATATGCAGATGACACCACCCTTATGGCAGAATGCAAAGAAAAACTAATGATGAAAAAAAGCCTCTTGATGAAAGTGAAAGAGGAGAGTGAAAAAGTTGGCTTAAAGCTCAACATTCAGAAAACTAATATCATGGTAACCAGTCCCATCACTTCATGGCAAATAGATGTGGAAATAGTGGCTGACTTTATTTTTGGGGGCTCCAAAATCACTGCAGATGGTGACTGCAGCCATGAAATTAAAAGACGTTTAATCTTTGGAAGGAGAGTTATGACCAACCTAGACAACATATTCAAAAGTAGAGACATTACTTTGCCAACAAAGGTCCATCTAGTCAAGGCTATGGTTTTTGCAGTAGTCATGTATGGATGTGAAAGTTGGACTATAAGTGAAGCTGAGCGCTGAAGAATTGATGCTTTTGAACTGTGGTGTTAGAGAAGACTCTTGAGAGTCTCTTGGACTGCAAGATCAAATGAGTCCATCCTAAAGGAGATCAGTCCTGGGTGTCCATTGGAAGGACTGATGTTGAAGCTGAAACTCCAGTACTTTGGCCACCTGATGCAAAGAACTAATTCATCTGAAAAGACCCTGATGCTGGGAAAGATTGAGGGCAGGAGAAGAATGGGACAACAGAGGATGAGATGGTTGGATGGCATCCCGGATTCAGTGGACATAAGTTTGGGTAAACTCCCTGAGTTGCTGATGGACAAGGAGGCCTGGCGTGCTGCAGTTCAAGGAGTTGCAACAAGTCAGACATGACTGAGCGACTGAACTGAACTGAGATTAACTAAGAGACCTTTTTAAACATTTTTAACATATTTAACATTTAAACATTTAAAATTTAACATTTAAACATTTTTAACAAACACTTTTAACAAAAATTTTAAGAAAAATTATAAATATAATAATAAGAGGTTGGTGGAATGAAAGAAATGCTAAAATGCATTACTATATAAAAAGATGAGCTAGTCAGAGGGTAAAGTACACAATGAAATGAAGATGAATAAAATATATGCAATTCTTATTTTATGCTTAAACTTTCAGATTCCTTTCATCTCACCAACCTTACAAACACATATATGACATTTGCCCCAATTTTGTGCCCTCATTCTTCAGTCTGAGGGCTTAATACCAGCAACATTTGCCTTGTCTATGACAAGCTTGCCATCTAGTGACAATTACATGTAACAACAGAATATGGGAATGTGTTTAGTGCAAACAAACATGGATGTGCTGTGCTTGTGCTTAGTCACTAGGTCCTGTCCAACTCTTTGTAGCCTATCAGGCTACTCTGCCCTTGGGGATTGTTCAGGCAAGAATATTCGAGTGGGTTGCCATGCCCTCCTCCAGGGAATCTTCCCAACCCAGGGATCAAACCCAGGTCTCCCACATTACAGGCGGATTCTTCACCAACTGAGCCACTAGGGAAGCCCACAAACATGCATTAAGTCGCTTGCTCAGTCGTGTCCGACTCTTTGTGACCCCATGGACTGTGGCCCACCAGGCTCTTTCGTCCATGGGATTTTCCAGGCAAGAATACTGGAGTGGGTTGCCACTGCCTTCTCCAGGGGATCTTCCCGATCCAGGGATCGAACTCAGGTCTCCTGCGTTGCAGGCAGACGCTTTAACCTCTGAGCCACCAGGGAAGCCCATGCATGCTTTACCTCAAAACCATTCCCCCACCCACCCACCCCACAACGAATATTTATAGAGTTCATGTTATGAGTAGGAATGTGGAGAGACGATGGTTGGAAACAATTAATATGGTTCCTAAAAGTTTAGTGGAAAACAGATATCCAAATAATCACAAGTTAAATGTAAAAATTGCAAATATAATCACATCTCTAGCACAAAACTCTGCAAGAATAATTCACTTAATACTTACAGCAATTCTAAGATAAAGATATTGTCTTCTTACAGATCAGAAAACTGAAGAAGAGAGGTTAAGTAGCTTTCCCTATGTCACAAAGCAGAGCAGGGTTAGAAGACACAGACTGTTTCACTCTCAAATCTATGTTTTTAAATTGACTGTGAATGTAAAACTGAAACTGTGATATATGCAAGCAATATAAAAATATAACTTGACAACATTCATTAATTCAATAAATATTTACCAACCTCCTACAGTGTAGCAGATACTATGTTTGGCCTGTAGATAAAGAAGAAAATAAAGACAAACATTCTAACCTCATGGAGCTTATATCATAAACACATATATGCATGAACACACAAATACACATAAAAAAATTAATATAAAACTTCTAGGTTTAATGAATAAGGCAAGTAAGTGATTAGTGATGTTTAAATGAACTTCCATGCTACTTCCAGAGCACTGGCAAAGTCCTCTCTGAGGAAAGGACATCTGAAAAGAGACTGAATAAATGTGAAGGATGTGCGCATCTAAACCAAGAATGCTAGAAAGAGTAACAGCAAACACAAAGGCATTAGAAGGGAGCTTATTTTTCCTTCGGTGCCTTCACCCCACCATCCCCCACTGAAGCAAGAATGACTAAAGGGAAGTATTCAAGAATAGTAGTGGGATATCAAATTAAAGCAGTACTCAGAAACCCTTAGAGGGCATAAGAACTTTATGTTTTATTCCAAGTGTGATGGGAAATCAAAGTTTCAAGAAGGGAAGTAACATGATCAAATTAATTTTTTAAAAATTTCACATTAGTTAGTGTGAGAAAAGTAGACTTTAGAGTATATAAGGTATAGGATAGTGCAAAATTCCAGGTAAGAGATATCGATGAAGAAGTCTAACCATGTCAAATCAAACTCACAAATAACCATAATTAAAAAAACTATAAGTGTCATAACAGAAGGTACAAAGTACATAGGGAATAAAAGAAAAGGTCACACTTGAATGAGGATCAAGAAAACATGAATCAGAGTGAAGTAATGGAAGGACTCAAAGAATTAGGGAAAAAAAAGATCAAACTCACAAATAACCATAATTAAAAAACTATAAGTGTCATAACAGAAGGTACAAAGTACATAGGGAATAAAAGAAACAGTCACACTTGAATGAGGATCAAGAAAACATGAATCAGAGTCAAGTAATGGAGGGACTCAAAGAATTAGGGAAAAAAAAGATTAATCTCTATTTTTTTTTTCCTCCATGCTTTCTTAACACAGCTTCCAGGAGGTCCTAAAACAATTCTGTTATTGCTGGTTTCTTTCTGTCAATGTGATTAGTACATGTATTTTTAAGTTCTTGGAGTGTTGAGCACAGAAAATGTTTGGAAACGAGTAATAAATNCCTTTCTTAGGAGATGTGTATAAGAGACAGACCGAGGATGAGATGGCTGGATGGCATCACGGACTCGATGGACGTGAGTCTGAGTAAACTCCTCTGAGAAATGGTGATGAACAGGGAGGCCTGGTTTGCTGTGATTCATGGGGTGGCAAAGAGTTGGACACAACTGAGCGACTGAACTGAACTGAACTGATGTATATGTACGTGTGTATACATTTTATATATACAAATACTAAAATGAAATCTGGTCAACTTTTTTTGAAAAGAATGTCTCAGCTCAGTGTTGAGCTGCAGATGATTAAATGAGAAACACATTGCTCTTGTCTTCTATGATGGAGAAAGAAGTTTTCATATTCTTCACATTATACTATAGTCAAATATTTGTGCTGAGTTTGCATTTACTGACAGGATTGCGCAGTGACAGCATAGAGGACATGTGGTAGAAAAAAGGTTGGAAAGCATCTCAACACCACTATGAAAAAATACACTACAAAGGTATTCAGCCACATGCAACAAAAGTGAAAACAGCATGCCACTTTTCAGTCAGTGATTCTACCTTGGAAATTTCACCAAAAAATAATTCTAAGTTAAAAATTCTGTGTTTATAAGTGTTATCAGAATTTTTTTTTTACATTACTAAACTTGGAAAACAATGTAAAAAGATAAATATACATAAATTTGAATACATAGAGTGGACATTACTCAGAAGCATATTATTCAAGTGACATATAAATTTTCATACAATTGGAGACACTTTTAACAAGGATAATTTGGAAAAAAGCCAGTGCTATACGTATAAAGTTGGACTTGTCTAGGCCAACCAAACCGTATGGTTACTTTACATATTAATAACCTTTTAATTCAAGGTTAAATGTAATAATTGGCTTCAGGAAGCATTTCTGTTATATATCAACTGCATAAAGAATAAATTCAGAATGATCATAACTATATACATTGAAGTGGTGCTATTCATCATTTTACAATTTTTATATTAATATGCATTCATTTTACAATTTTTTATATTAATATGCATTAACTTCTTAAAAGAATCCATAGTAAACATAACTTTATTTAAAATGTAAACAGGAATTACCCAGGTAGAGTTTTATGATTATTCAGAATTCTTACAGAGACAAAGATAATAGCTATAGAGAAGAGAGAAAATGGGACAAAGAATACATGTATTATTTTTTGAAATTATGCAAATCCAAATTACCCCAAATATTTAACAGCTTTAAGTCATATTTCAGAACTATTTAAAAAGCTGGAAATTATTTTACAAGTGACCTACAAATAGGTAAAACAGGTTAGAATTTTATTTTGAGAGATCAACAGCTTCTAGAGAATGCCTTGAACACATACTATTTTTTTGTTTATTTAGGAATGTAGTTTCATTATTTTAATATATTGCCTAGTTAAGTATCATTCTCTCCTAATGTTAACTCATTAATAATTAAATATTATTAATTATACACTGATGTTGGAATAAAATTACACTTTCTTACCACAGTCTGTATAAGTGAACATGGAGGGTCCAGCTAATTCTATTAATCCAAATATTCCCTGCCTTAAAGAAATCTCCCAGCAAAAGAAGGAATAAAGCAAGCATCTAAAATGTTATTTCTAGGAAATATGCTACCTAATTTTCAGTGCATGCAATCTCACATTATAGGTTTAAAATCATTTACTTCAATCACACTAGAACAAACATAAAAAATATTTTAATATACATATGAAAGGATAGGACTTATCAATATAAGATGCTCTAATGTTTAAGATAATTCTCATACCTAAGAGTCAAATATTGTTTATGAAGCCAAATTAATTTGTGATCAGATTAGCTGATTCACAATTTTTAAAAAACTGACCAAGTTATTCAGAGTCATTATTCTAGAAAATAAGTGTTTATAGTCACTTGAGTGATTTTTTTAAAAATAATAACCAACTGAGTCAACAGCCACTCTTTCTCCACAGCCAAACTTAGGAATTTCTCCCTACTGAAGTAAGTAAGCACAAAAGGAGAAATTACTACAAAATATCCAGAAAGACAAAAGAAAATGACAAACAGTCAATGGGTATGACTAATTTTCATTTACCATAATCCTTTCTGTAATTTTGTGTGGTAGTTATTATCATTCTCTTTTGAAAATGGGTCAAGCACATTGGGTCAAGGAGAGATTCAATATATTTTCTAAGATGTACTCCTAATAAGAGTCTTTGAGGCAAGTCCACATTGTTCAAATACAAATTCTTTAATTTTTTTTTAATCCCATACTTGGGTATGACTAATTTTCATTTACCATAATCCTTTCTGTAATCTTGTGTGGTAGTTATTATCATTCTCTGTTGAAAATGGGTCAAGCACACTGGGTCAAGGAGAGATTCAATATATTTTCTAAGATGCACTCCTAATAAGAGTCTTGAGGCAAGTCCACATTGTTCAAATACAAATTCTTTAAATTTTTTTTAATCCCATACCATTCGTAAAATGTTGTCGATGTTACAATTTCTCAAAATAGATTGGATTTTCTATTCTCATCTCATTAATTCCTCCCTATATATTTAGTAGATATTTGGTCAAGAAATTACACATTTATCTTTGTTACGCATGTAATTTAAACATCCCAGTAGCCATCATATATTATTTTTTAAATAATTTTAATAACTAAAATATATTGAAAGAATAAGAAAGAATTCTCTGAACAACATACTGATCCTAACACATGTGACTTTCTTTGTTCTGTTAGAAAGCATATTGTATAGATCATATCATTTACAGTTAATCATGTCATTTGAATCTAACTGCCTTACAACTTTATTACAAATGTGTCATCTGTTACTTGATTAAAAGAAAATAATCAAGAAACTCAATGTACCTTTTAACTTTTTTCATATAACTCAATAATACAAAACATGCCTAGCAAAGGGAAAATGCTGCTGATTTTTCACATATTTTCTTTGCTTTTTTTCCTTAGCTTGAAAACTATAGTATTTGTTTCTTTGTAATGAATTCACATGCTTTTCTTAGATTCCTTTTCCTCTGCAACAGTCCAGTGAGTCTTTATCTATTGCTCCAGACAGCCATCTTGTCAAATCACCTAGAGATGTGAATGATAACCCAATCACCTACTAGACAGAAACATCAAAATTCTGGCCACCATTCACCAAGATAGCTTTTTCTTATCTGAAGCTATCCATCTATAATGTGTAAGGACAGAGCCTGCTTTCAGTAATGCAGCTGGTTATAGCAACTAAGAATAGCACAAGCTTCCTTCCAGATGATGCAGAGTAACTCACCTTCATCAAAATGAACTAGAACTGGATGCATTGACTTCTGAAGGACAATTGGAAAATTCTGCATTGCATATAAATCTCATAGGAAAACTGAATCAAACCACTAATTTAAATATATTTTATGACCAATTCTCTAAATAGGTATGATTTGGCATCTATAGGCAGTTTAACTAGCTTATAATTGCTTTGTCTAATAAGGCAAGTATTTTGCATTTGTCATTATGTAACCAAAAATATAACAATAATTGTACAAAATCAGGGACTAAAATATGTTTGACTGAAGCTGAATTTTTAATGCCATGAAATAATTAAATATGTATTGCCTTGTCAGATAACATACCTCTCAAACCTGGACTTTTGTTTTTTTTTTACATCACCTAGTATTACATAAGTGGATCCAAATTCTCTACGGTACAAATGAATCCTGAATAAGCCATTGTGATACAAAATTTACTTTGACAATTAAGACAAAATAGGTTATTGTCTTAGTACTAATAAGATATGTAATATAAAATTATTTTCCTCAATAAAATAGAGAAAAATATAAAATTGTTCTAAAAAGTACATTTATTTTGGCAACATAATTATTTATTATCTTTACCTTAAGTGATAAACATCAGGCTCTTTTTAACATACATATATATGTATGTATGTATGTATGTATGTATGTGTGTATGTAGGCGTGCACTCTCAGTCACGAAGTCATATCTGAATCTTCTCGACACCATGGACTGTAGCCCTCAGGATTTGCTGTCCATGAGATTTTCTAATCAAGAATATTGGAGTCAAGAAATTTCTCTTCTAGGGAATCTTCCTGACCCAGGAATTGAACCTGCATCTCCTGTATTGGTAGGTGAGTTCTTGACCACTGCACCACCTTCAGTTCAGTTCAGTTCAGTTGCTCAGTCCTGTCTGATTCTTTGTGATCCCATGAACCACAGTACACAAGGCCTCCCTATCCATCACCAACTCCCAGAGTCCACCCAAACCCATGTCCACTGTGTCGGTGATGCCATCCAACCATCTCATTCTCTGTCATCCAATTCTCCTCCTGCCTTCAGTCTTTCCCAGCATCAGAGTCTTTTCAAATTAGTCAGCTCTCTGCATCAGGTGGCCAAAGTATTGGAGTTCCAACTTCAACATCAGTCCCTCCAGTGAACACCCAGGACTGATCTTTAGGATGGACTGGTTTTATCTCCTTGCACTACAGGGATTCTCAAGAGTCTTAGCCAACACCACAGTTTAAAAGCATCAATTCTTCTGCACTCAGCTTTCTTTATAGTCCAACTCTCACGTTCATACATGACTACTGGAAAAACCACAGCCTTGACTAGATGGACCTTTGTTGGCCAAAAATGTCTCTGCTTTTTAATATGCTATCTAGGTTGGTCATACCTTTCCTTCCAAGGAACAAATATCTTTTAATTTTATATATATATATATATATGTATATATACATATATATAACAGTCTGTTGTTCCATGTCCAGTTCTAACTGTTGCTTCTTGACCTGCATACAGATTTCTCAGGAGGCAGGTAAGGTGGTCTAGTATGCCCATCTCTTGAAGAATTTCCCACAGTTTGTTGTGACCCAGTCAAAAGCTTTGGCATAATCAATAAAGCAGAAGTAGATCTTTTTCTGGAATTCTCTTGCTTTTTCAATGATCCAACAGATGTTGGCAATTTGATCTCTGGTGCCTCTGCCTTTTCTAAATCCAGCTTGAACATCTAGAAGTTCATGGTTCACATACTGTTAAAGCCTAGCTTGGAGAATTTTGAACATTACTTTGCTACCTTTTGAGATGACTGCAACTGTGTGGTAGTTTGAATATTCTTTGGCATTGCCTTTCTTTGGGATTAGAATGAAAACTGATCTTTTCCTGTCCTGTGGCCACTGCTGAGTATTCCAAATTTGCTGGCATATTGAATAAAGCATTTTCACAGCATCATCTTTTAGGATTTGAAACAGCTCAACTGGAATTCCATCACCTCTACTAGCTTTGTTCATAGTGATGCTTCCTACGGCCCACTTGACTTCACATTCCAGGAAGTCTGGCTCTAGGTGAGTGATCACACCATTGTGGTTACATGGGTCATGAAGATCTTTTCTGTATAGTTCTGTGTATTCTAGCCACCTTTTCTTTTTATCTTCTGCTTGTTAGGTCCATGCCATTTCTATTCTTTATTGTGTCCATCTTTGCATGAAATGTTTTCTTTGGTATCTCTAATTTTCTTGAAGAGATTTCTAGTCTTTCCCATTCTAGTTTTCCTCTATTTCTTTGCATTGATCATCAAGGAAGGCTTTCTTATCTCTCCTTGCTATTCTTTGGAACTCTACATTCAAATGGGTCTATCTTTCCTTTTCTCCTTTGCCTTTAGCTTCTCTTCTTTTCTCAGCTATGTATAAGGCCTCCTCAGACAACCATTTTGCCTTTTTGCATTTCTTTTTCTTGGGGATGGCCTCCTGTACAATGTCCCAAATCTCCATTCATAGTTCTTCAGGCACTCTGTCTATCAGATCTAATCCATTGAATCTCTTTGTCACTTCCAGTGTATAATCATGAGGGATTTGATTTAGGTCATACCTGTATGTATGTATGTATGATTTAGGTCATACCTGTATGTATGTATGTATGATTTAGGTCATACCTGTATGTGTGTATGTATGTATGTATGATTTAGGTCATACCTGTATGTATGTATGCATGTATGATTTAGGGCATACCAGTCCATTCTGAAGGAGATCAACCCTGGGATTTCTTTGGAAGGAATGATGCTAAAGCTGAAACTCTAGTACTTTGGCCACCTCATGAGAAGAGTTAACTCATTGGAAAAGACTCTGGTGCTGGGAGGGACTGGAGGCAGGAGGAGAAGGGGACGACCGAGGATGAGATGGCTGGATGGCATCATGGACTCGATGAACGTGAGTCTGAGTGAACTCCAGGAGATGGTGATGGACAGGGAGGCCTGGTGTGCTGCGATTCATGGGGTCGCAAAGAGTCAGACACAACTGAGCTACTGAACTGAACTGAACTGTGTGTATATATGTATGTATGATTTAGGTCATACCTGTATGTATGTATGTATGTATGAATGTATGATTCACATTGTTGGACAGCAGAAACTAACACAACATTGTAAACAAATTATACTACAATTAAAAAATAAAGAAAATGTCAATGTATGGCAAAACCAATACAATATTGTAAAGTAATTAGCCTCCAATTAAAATAAATTTATATTTTTAAAATTTTAATGAAAAATAATAACAGTATGATATTGGCAGAAAAGTAGACAAATAGATCAATGGAACAGAATTGAGAGCCTAGGAATAAACCCAAGTATATACAGTCAACTAATATTTGACAAGGAAGCTAAGAATACTCAGTGGAGAAAAGATAGCTTCCCACTACCTAGCTATTTTACACATAGTAGTGTATATATGTCTATACTACTCGTTCACTTCTTCCCACCCTCTCTTTCCCCAGTGTGTCCACTGTTTTGATAACTATAGAGTATAGTTTTATGATCTTCTTTCTCAGGATCTCTTTGGTTATTCAAGGTCTTTGTGGTTTCTTATACATTTTAAGAAGTTTTTTCTACTACTGTAAAAAATATGCTATAGGAATCTTGACAGAGATTACATTGAATCTTTAGATGACTTTTAGTAGTAATGACATTTTTAAAAAATTAATTCTTCCAGTCCATGAACACATTTCCCATTTATCTGTCTTGTTCGATTTCTTTCATCAATGTCTTATATCAATAGCTTTTAGAATAGAGATATTTCATCTTTAGTCAAATTTTTTCCCTATTTTTTTGTTGTTGATGCTATTATAAATGAGATCAATTTCTTTTATTTTTCATAAAATTTGTCATTAGTATAAAATGCTATTGATTTTTGGAAGTTAATTTTGTATCCTGCAAGTTTATTGAATTCATTGATCAGTTCTAACAGCTTTTTGATTGTTTTCAGGATTTTCTAGGTAAAAATCATGTCCTCTAAAAATAGAGACCTGGGGATGATCCGGAGGGATGATGTGGGGTGGGAGGTGGGAGGGGGGTTCATGTTTGGGAGTTCATGTACACCCGTGGCAGATTCATGTCAATATATGCCAAATCCAACACAGTACTGTAAAGTAAAATAGAGTAAAAAATAAGTAAATAAATAAAAATAATAAAAATAGAGACCATTTTGCTTCTTCCTTTCTACTTCAGATACCTTTTATTTCTTTTTCTTGCCTTCTTGTTCTAGCCAGGACTTCTAGCGCTATGTTGAAAATGGGTGCTAAGAGTGGATGACAGTGGTGAAACTGTCTTGTTTCTAGAGGACAAGTTTTCTACCTTTCACCACTGAGTACAGTGAAAAGTTGATATGAGCTTGTCATATATGGCCTTTTTATGAGATATATTCCTTCTATGCCTAATTTGTTCAGAGTTTTTATCATAAGAGGATGCTGAATTTTGTCATGCTTTTTCTGCATCTATTGAGAGGGTCATGTGATTCGTTTTTCATTTTATTAACATGATGTATTACATTGCTTCATGTTTATGCTGAATCACCCTTGAATCCCAGGGAAAATCCTATAGTTGATCCTGGTTTATGATCCTTTTACTGTATTGTTGAATTTGCTGCTAATATTTTATTGAGAATTTTTGCATTTATGTTCAATTGACCTGTAATTCTCTTTTTGTGCCTGTGATATCTTTGTCTGGTTTTGATATCAGGGTGGTGCTTGCCTCATAGAATGAGTTAAGAAGCCTTCCTTATCCTGCAAGATTCTGGAATAGTTTAATTTTGATTTGCTGTACTTTATTGAGAATCTTTGCATTCATATTTATCAGGGATACTGGCCTATAGTTTTCTTTTCTAGTAGTGTCCTTTTCTTTGTTATCAGAATGCTGGTCTTATGAAATGAGTTTGGGAGTTGTCCCTCCTCTTAAACTTTTTTGAAAAAGTGTAAGAAGGCCTGGGTTAATTCTTATTTAAAATATTTGGCAAAAATTTACTAGTGAAACCATCCAGTCCTGACTTTTCTTCATTGGTAGAATTTTGATTACGGATTCAATCTCCTTACTAGTAATTGATCTATTCAGATTTTCTGTTTTTTCCTGATTCAGTCTTGAATTATAAGTTATGCTTCTAAGAATTTTTCCATTTTTTTCAAGGTTGTTCAGTTTGTTGGTAGAGTTCATTTACAGTAGCCTCTCATAATTCTTAGAATTTCTGTGGTATCCATGCTAATGTCTCCTTTCTATTTATAATTTTATTGATTTGATCTCTTTGTTGTTTCCCTTGGTGACTCTAGCTAGTTCAGTTCAGTTCAGTCGCTCAGTCGTGTCCGACTCTTTGCGACCCCATGAATCGCAGCATGCCAGGCCTCCCTGTCCATCACCATCTCCTGGAGTTCACTCAGACTCACGTCCATCGAGTCCGTGATGCCATCCAGCCATCTCATCCTCGGTCGTCCCCTTCTCCTCCTGCCCCCAATCCCTCCCAGCATCAGAGTCTTTTCCAGTGAGTCAACTCTTGGCATGAGGTGGCCAAAGTACTGGAGTTTCAGCTTTAGCATCATTCCTTCCAAAGAAATCCCAGAGTTGATCTCCTTCAGAATGGACTGGTTGGATCTCCTTGCAGTCCAAGGGACTCTCAGGAGTCTTCTCCAACACCACTGTTCAAAAGCATCGATTCTTCGGCACTCAGCTTTCTTCACAGTCCAACTCTCACATCCATACATGACCACAGGAAAAACCAATGCCTTGACTAGGCGGACCTTAGTCGGAAAAGTAATGTCTCTGCTTTTGAATACACTATCATAACTTTTCTTCCAAGGAGTAAGCGTCTTCTAATTTCATGGCTGCAGTCACCATCTGCAGTGATTTTGGAGCCCAAAAAAATAAAGTCTGACACTGTTTCCACTGTTTCCCCATCTATTTCCCATGAAGTGATGGGACCGGATGCCAGGATCTTTGTTCTCTGAATGTCGAGCTTTAAGCCAACTTTTTCGCTCTCCTCCTTCACTTTCATCAAGAGGCTTTTTAGCTCCTCCTCACTTTCTGCCATAAGGGTGGTGTCATCAGCATATCTGAGGTTATTGATATTTCTCCCGGCAATCTTGATTCCAGCTTGTGTTTCTTCCATTCCAGTGTTTCTCATGATGTACTCTGCATATAAGTTAAATAAGCAGGGAGACAATATACAGCCTTGACGGACTCCTTTTCCTATTTGGAACCAGTCTGTTGTTCCATGTCCAGTTCTGTTGCTTCCTGACCTGCAAACAGATTTCTCAAGAGGCAGGCTAGGTGGTCTGGTATTCCCATCTCTTTAAGGATTTATTAATTTATCTTTTCAAAGAACTAACTTTGGCTAATATTTTCTATTTTTCTGTTCATGTCTTTCTGCTCTAATCTTTTCTTTCTTCTGGTAACTTTGGGCTCAGTTTGTTCTTTTTCCAGTTCCTGAAGGGGCAGAGTGAGGTTGTTTAACTGGAATCTTTCTTGCTTTTTAATGTAGGCATTTATTGCTGATATTTCCCCTTAGAACTGCTTTGGCTCATCCCACAAGTTCCATTCCATCCTAACCGTTTAACATGTGTAAAACACCATTACCATTGTACTAGGTTCATATTCTTTCTCAGATGTTTCACTGATGAAGATTTTAATGTTATGTCCCTACTCCTATTTTTTCCATAGTCCCTGTGATGCTGTTATTTTATCTTACATACTGTGGTGATTTTTAGAATATGTCTCATCATAGCAGAAAGAATTTTACTCAGTGGACTTGTGGTGGATGGTGAATCTTTTTCATTTCCATGGATACTGAAGGCTTCTGAAACTGTAGACACCACTGTTAGTCAGCAAATGCTGTCTGGGTGGCCATTTGGGGCCAGCAGTTTTGTCCCACAATAAAGAGCAATAAATATTTATTTACTGACAATAACTACCAAATATTATGATAAGTGGTGGTTATATTGAGGCTAATAAGCAGCACTGCCTGTAACTCTTTCAAGTGGAGGAAAGAGAGACAAGTAATTACAATAGAGGTGAACTGATGCTATTAAAGAATAAAGAAAGCAAGGTCTTTTCTCTCCAGACATCAGTGAGTCAGTCAGCAAAGACCTCCCGGAGAAAGTTTCCTCTAACCCAGATCTTTCAATGCCAAAAGTCAGTCTCTTTCATCATTGTCCCCATCTCTGCCTCTTTACACTACTTCCTGAGTTACCTAGGCTACCAGACGCAGAACAAGGAAGAGTTAATATGGCCCAGGTGGGAGGGGTAAGGGCCCTGAGGGAAGCAGGTAGAACAGCCACATAAACAGCCCCACAGGCAGCAGTGGAGAAGAGAAGCTGCAAACACATGGTGCTTAGGACCTTTCCTCAGTCAAGTCTTCTGGGGCTTTTTTCCTCCTTCATTTATCCATCCAACCTTGATTAAGTTTCTGCTGTGGGCTGGGTTCTGGGAGAAACTGGTTCTACTCACCCTGCCTCCTCCAGCACCAGAGATACTTCTTCCTCCTCTTGCTGCTAGCCGGTGTTGAGTGCCATTTCCTCCCCCTCTGTCACCTGCTCTGCCTCTGGCACCCCAGGAATGAGACTCAGTTCTGGAATGTGACCCCCTTCTGGAAAGTGAAGAAGGAAAGGAGACAGAAGTTCCTTTCTTTGCTGCCATCTCTTTCTCCGTTGCTTCCCACATCAATTCTCCGTTGCTTGCCCCGCGTCAGCTCTCCAGCTGGTGTTCAAGTTCACTACTTCAGCATGGAGTGAAGAAAAACAGAAGAACCCCACACCCCAAAAGCCCACCAGGTTTTCTCCTATCATATTAGCCTCCCTACTTTGCTCCAGGCCCCTTCTGCCTCCTCCTCCTGTTTCTCCCTTTCTCTCTGCTCTTTTCCTTTCTTCTTGGAGGGCTGGTGCCCAGAATGTTAAAGCTGGGCCACACATAAGATCATTGTGCCCACCCCTGCTGTGGAGCTGAGGAGGCTGGGCCCAGGAGTTCTGCCTAAGATACATCAGGAACAGGACCAGCCTGAGGCCTGATCGCCACCCAGCACTGGCTTTCTCTCCCTCTACAGACACTGAGACTGACTCCACTTGGACTCTGAGGAAGAAAAAATTCATCTCAGCTCCACTCTCAGCTGAGCCCCAACTGGAGGCCTCCAGCTATTCTAGCACTACAGCAGTGACACCCCCTCTTCACTTCCACTGTCCCCCTTTGCTCCCCCAACATTCATGGACTTTCAGGCAAAAGGATTCTTCCACCCTAGCTAGGGTTGTGACCCTGATTATCCAAGGTTATATCCATATAACCCCAATCAAAGGTTATACCACTGCCTCCCAGCCCTGCATGACTCCTACCCATATATGGATGGATCTGTGACTCCCCCAAAATCTCTCCCTTTGTCCTTCACCCATCATGAGTCATGCTTCCAAGAGCCCAAAAGCTCTGACCCCACAGGATGACAGAAGCTCCACAGCCCAACTCTACTTTCTCACGCCCAACCTTCTTCGTACTGACCGGCATCCCAGGGCTGGCGGGTATGCAGGCCTGGCTGACACTGGTCTTTGGGCCCATGTATCTGCTTTCCCTGCTGGGCAATGGAGCACTGCTGGCAGTGGTGCGGACAGACTCCACCCTGCATCAGCCCATGTTTCTGCTCCTGGCCACCCTGGCAGCCACAGATCTGAGCTTAGCCACATCCACAGCTCCAGGGCTGCTGGCTGTGCTGTGGCTCGGGCCCCAGCCTGTGCCATACGCTGCCTGCCTGGTCCAGATGTTCTTTGTTCACGCACTGACGGCCGTGGAATCCAGTGTACTGTTGGCCATGGCCTGTGACCGTGCTGTGGCAGTAGGGCGTCCACTGCACTACCCCATCCTCGTCACCAATGCCCGTGTGGGGTATGCAGCCCTGGCCCTGGCACTAAAAGCTGTGGCTATAGTTGTGCCTTTCCCTCTGCTGGTTGCACGATTTGAGCACTTCCAAGCCCAGACCATAGACCATGCCTATTGTGCACACATGGCGGTGGTGGAGCTGGTGGTGGGTGACACACGAGTCAACAACTTGTATGGGCTGGTGCTTTCGCTGGCTGTGTCAGGTATAGACATTCTAGGCATCACAGGCTCCTATGGGCTCATCGCCCACGCTGTGCTGCAGCTGCCTACCCGGGA
Organism: Oreotragus oreotragus; assembly: GCA_006410675.1. Classification (NCBI taxonomy): domain Eukaryota; kingdom Metazoa; phylum Chordata; class Mammalia; order Artiodactyla; family Bovidae; genus Oreotragus; species Oreotragus oreotragus. Next base: position 241,909 of record SJYX01020342.1, read on the forward strand.
AGCCCGTGCCAAGGCCTTTGGTACATGCAGCTCCCACATCTGTGTCATTCTAGCCTTCTATGTGCCTGGTCTCTTCTCCTACCTCACACACCGCTTTGGTCGTCACACCGTTCCCAAGCCTGTGCACATCCTTCTCTCTAACATCTATTTGCTGCTGCCACCTGCCCTTAACCCTCTCATCTATGGGGCCCGCACGAAGCAGATTAGGGACCGGCTCCTAGAAATCTTCACATTCAAGAAAAGCCAGTTCTAATGGGAGCCTGAGGGTGGGAGAGGGGGGACATTCAGAGGAGTCTGGGGTCTGGAGGTATGGTGTCATCTTTGTCCCATGGTCTGCGTATGACTGTGACAACCACTCAACAGATACTTGCTGTGAAGTCTCGGTATACCAGTGGCATCTGTAGACTGGTCTAGCCATGCAAACTGCTTGGGAGGAGACAGGAGATGGGCAACCATGTTGCCATGCAGAGGAGATAAGAAAAGGTGCCAGGGAATAATCCTGGGATCACAATACACGTGATTTAACTTAAAACCACCCTCCTCCTCCTGCAACTTTGCTCCATCATTTTAACCTAAGGCTGCCCACGTTCCTACAACAAAGCTTCTCTATAGATCCTGGACCCAGGGGTCTGGAAAGAGTGACACGGCCTCTGGAAGCAAGTGCTTGGGCACCTGTCTGGGATTATAGCCCTCCCTCTATCTGACTCTGTTTTCAGTCTATCCTTCAGGAAGGAGTTAAGCAGGCTTATTCCCCACTTTCTGATAATTGGGATTAAGTGCCCTGGATTCTGAAATTTTTCCAAGACCCTGATCCTGAAGACATTCTCAGTTCAGAGAACCCTCTTGGTCTCTGTATGTAAACCACTATTCCCCCTACCCTCACTGCTCTGCCAAAGTCTCAGATATTGGTGACTAGAACTTCTCTCCCTGGGCCTCAGGGGTCAGGGGTTCAACTGAAAGAAATTTTGATAGCCCAGAAAAATCACTGTAACCACTTCACCTGTTTGCCAGAGATCATTATCTTCTCTTACCAACATGCCCTTTTGTGCATCCTCAAACAAGAATATAGAATTCTCAAATAAAATTCTCATCAGCATCCCCATTTGTCCTGGCCAGCATCATGAGAAGCACACGATGTTGCTGCAATATGATGAAATAGGAATATTTCACACTGCTGCGGCTGCCAGAGAACAGAGATACTAAACAGGAAGTGTCGTGGTGTTGCCTAACATGGGATTCACTTTCTGTTTAAAAAAAACTCCAAACTGCAAGGACCTTGCACAGAAAGATCTTTCAAGCCAGCATTAAGTCTGGGTGCGCGGTCAGTCACGTGTTCAGTTGTGTTCAACTCTGCAACCCCAGGCACTCTAGCCCATCAAGCTCTTCTGTCCATGGGCTTTCCCAGGCAAGAATACTGGAGTGGGTTACCATTTCCTCCCCCAGGGTATCTTCCCTACCCATCTCCTGCACTGCAGGAGGCTTCTTTTACTGCTGAGCCACCAGGGAAGCCCAGAATTAAGTCTAGAATGAGTGTATTCTCACATAAAAGGTAAGGAGGCACTGTTACACAGTCAGAGAAAGCTGCAGGCTGCACAGCCAGACCTAAGCTCTCCGGGAAAATTAACAGTGGGTACTTGAGTTAATCCCAAAGACCCGAACCAGGAGCAATCAGGCCACTTGGCACAGGCAGCTGGACCGAGCACCACGGGATGCCACACGGGTGGCTGCAGATCTGAAGAAAAGCAAGGGATGCCATCTCCAGGTCCTCATCAACAAGTAACTACAGAGACAGCCCAGAAGCTGTGTGATTTTCAGAGTGTTGTCACACTGAAGCCAAGTGCTGCTGCTGCTGCTAAGTCACTTCAGTCGTGTCCGACTCTGTGTGACCCCATAGACAGCAGCCCACCAGGCTCCCCCATCCCTGGGATTCTCCAGGCAAGAACACTGGAGTGGGTTGCCATTTCCTTCTCCAATGCATGAAAGAGAAAAGTGAAAGTCAAGTCGCTCAGTCTGTCCGACTGTTAGCGACCCCATGGACTGTAGCCCACCAGGCTACTCTGTCCATTGGATTTTCCAGGCAAGAGTACTGGGGTGGGGTGCCATTGCCTTCCCCGAAGCCAAGTGGACAAGGAGCAAATCCAGTTTTTCTCAGCCCAAGTGTGGACTCAGTCTTTCTAGAGGCTAACCTTTTTCATGAAGTTCTGAGGTAAAAAACCATCTAGGCAATGATTTTGCAGATAACTTTGATGAAATTCTAACCCTAATGGGTCATCAGTCTTTTAAGATGTACACAACTTTCTCTTAGTGAAACCTCCTCAAAAAATCTATATTGACAAAATAATAAGAGACGTGAACAAACATGTATGCAGTAAGATATTTATTACAACATTATTATAAAGAAATATAAAGAAATGTGTGACAGTCCTGTGTCACACACACACGCGCGTGCGCACTCGCACACCCACACACACATACACACACACACCTTCCCCCTCTGGTACATGAAAAGGGAAATCATATGCAGCCAATGTTCAAAAGCAATGGATCCTGTTCCCCACCCCACCACAGGAAGCCTCTCTTCTAAGGCACCTTCACTCTGTGGCTGTGCACAACTCCCAAGGCAGCTGAGTCCAAAGCCGTACACTGTCTACTTAAGTCACAAAGTCCACCCCCTTGGACATTTGTATTTTGTTTTGGATTGAGATTGCATACATACCTACCATGTGGTGTGTTTAGAAGGCTTTTCTGGCACGCTTACTCCTCCACAACAACCTGAGAACAATTATAAGCTCATAATCCCTTATCTATAGTTCCAAAATAAAAAATCTCTGAAGAAACAATAGTTTGTTCATAACTTTGACCCAAAATCTGGCCTGACCCGTCACGATCATATTTATAATATTTATTTATCTCACTTAGTGTGAATATTCATATATTTAGCTACAGAAACATTGGTAGATTTGATTACAGTAGGGCACTGCCCTGAATCTGACTGGGGTATTCCTTTACGTATCATAAAGGCACTATATTCCCTTTCTAAAATCTGAATCATCCTGAATTCCAAAACATACCCATCCCAAAAGATTTCAAATAAGGGATTTGGGACCTGTAGGATTATCCCTGTAGCCCAAGAGAAGTGAAGAGACCTGTTAGGACTCTTTGTCACTCTAAAGTCTTTGCTACCAACACCATGCTATACTACCCTAGAAGTTCTTGCAGAAAGCAGCACTGTTCTCTGGATAACAGCCCCCACCTGTTTGTTCCCCTCATGCTCTCCACTCTGGTCACTCCTTAAATACGCTGATAAGCTGTGCCCCTTTCCCAAGGGAGACCACAGAAGGTGATACAGTGGTGGAAAAACCTATGAACAGGATATGGCCCAAACAGCCCAGTCCTTGGGCTCATCAACTCCACCCAGAACTCAGCTGTCATCTCTTTTCCTTCAACTACTTTCAGTCTCAGATTCTATGTGCCAAAAGGAAAAGCAGATTTACTTAGGGTAGGGCAATAAGGGATTAGGGAGTCTGGAGAATCATGGAAATCAGACAGCAAGAGAGAGAAGACAGAGATGTAGGATTCTGGCCAAGGAGTTGAATTGTATCCAATTTCCCTTCTGAGCCCCGGCTATGAACAAAACTCTGAAAAGAGGGCCTCATCTGATTTCACCAATAGCACATCATCCCTGCACCTGCTTCATCCACCTGCTTCTCAATCTGGATCCCCCCTCAGAAGACAGATGTGTATTACTTCCTGCCTCTGTCTCCCAGCAGCTCTGTCTCTGTCCCTCTGCATCTGTCTCCTTGCACTGATGGCCAGCCTTCCCCCAAGCATCGTGTCCTTGTCTGCTCTCTACTTCTGTCCACCCCACTCAGAATTCCTTTCTAAGAGAAAAGAGGTGCCAACTATACTTTATGAGGTGACCTCTCCTCATCAGCCACAACTAAAAATGTGCCGAAGGGGCGTCAGAAGGAAGAGACTTGGTTTCACGTAACAAGAAACTTGGGATCTCTGGACTGGTCTGCTGCACCTCTTCTCTCCCCCTACCCATTCCCTTTTCTCCACACCACATTGTACTTCGATCTGCACACAGCTCTCCCAACAAACTCAGGTGAGCAGAAGGGACATGTTGATCTCTCCCTTCACCAAAAAAGAGCTACTGGTTTACGGTTAAAGCTGGAGTCAGGCAGGTGTGGATTTGAATCTCAGATCCTCCAATAACTCACTGTATGCCTTGCACTAGGTTTATTTAACCTCTCTGAGCCTGTTCAGTCAGTTCAGTTCAGTCACTCAGTCGTGTCCGACTCTTTGCGACCCCATGAATCGCAGCAAGCCAGGCCTCCCTATCCATCACCATCTCCCGGAGTTCACTCAGACTCACGTCCATCGAGTCCGTGATGCCATCCAGCCATCTCATCCTCGGTCATCCCCTTCTCCTCCTGCCCCCAATCCCTCCCAGCATCAGAGTCTTTTCCAATGAGTCAACTCTTCGCATGAGGCGGCCAAAGTACTGGAGCCTGTTAATTCACCCATAAAATGGAAATGACACTATCTACTTCAAGGATTACTAAAAGGATTCACTAGGATAATTCATTTGAAGTGTTTGAAATAGTCTCTAACACAATTTTAACCAAGATTTGAATACTAATTCTTCTCCTGAACCATGGCACATGCTCAGTCAAACCTTTGCTCAAAGACCTGATATCCTAGCTCTGTCTACTATAGACAGAGGGTCGGAAGCTAGACTGACCCTCTCCTGTGGCCAGTCACTGCTCCTCTAGGAAACGTTTCCTGGCAATACTCTCTCCCACCATGATAGGACCCTTCCCAGTGCCCCATACTCATATCACCTCAGCCAGCTTAGACAATGGCCAGCTTTGTGGGGTAACCCTACATGCTGGGGAGGGACAGGGGAGGATGCACCCCACATGCCAGGGGTCTTCGCAGGCACACAGGAGTGGAGTGGGAAAGGAGCTACTAGAAAGACTCTCTAGAGTGGTTCTTCTCCAGGGAAAAAACCACTCTTCTTCAGCAAAACACCAGGCTGAGATTTTGGGGCAGAGACACAAGTGAAAACCAAAGATTAGGGCCATAGAGAGCATCCACCAGATACAAAGTAGCCTAGGAAAGGGAACAGAGGATGAAGGAAATTTTTCTTAAATTTACCTGGGAAATTCTGGCTTCCTGAAAATTCTCTCCAGTTACTAAGGCAACACTACCCCAATTCAATTCTTATCCTCCACACTGTCACTGCTCGCTTGGCACCCTCCTACACACATCTGGTTTTTATTGCAATTGTAACCCACTCATTAATAATGGGTTTCAACCTAGGCTGCACATTAGAATTGCCTGGGAGCTTTTAGAATTCCTGATGCCCAGGCATATTCCTGAACCAATTAAATCAAAGTCCTTGGGCATAAGATCCAGGTACTAGCAATTTCTAAAGCTTTCAGTTAGTTCCAAAGCACAGCCAAGGTTCAGAACCACTGCTTTGTTCTCAGTTAAGTCCTGATCTGTGCTTCGCCCATGTCTTTCAAGACCCCAATCCAACCCCTCACAAAGAAGTCATTTGCAACTGACAACAGAGCACTGCAAATTGCTTTAAGGAGGAAAGACCTGATCCTGTTTCCTTAAAGAATTCAGACCAAGAACTACACACACACACACAAACACATCGTAATGGATACCTGAATCTTCCTCCCCAACTAAAGCAGGAGAATGAACAGGTTGACTAAAAAGTATGCACTCACGTTGTGGGTACAGTGGTATTATGAAAGTGACTGCCCTCTCCCCACCCAAGGCCCCAACACCCAGCAGGACCTCTATGACCTCATGCTGCAGTAGGTCAGAGTCTGGCACCCGGGGCCTCACCTCCCTGGGCAGCTTGGGGTTCCTGCAGCAGCCACTGCCCTGCCTAAGCCCTCCCACACCCCATCATGTTGGTTGGTACCCCCCACCTGCTGACACTGGATGAAGCTGATGCCACCTGGACTCTCATCAAAGATAAGGTAGGAAAAGAGGGCAAAAGAGGAAACAACACAGTGTAACCTACATAGGTCTCAGCAGCTTGTAAGTAGGAAGAGGTTGGAAGGGTGAAGACAATAATAACTAATATTTACTCAGTGCTGTCTCCTGTGTGAGGCGCTGCACTAAGTGTCCAATTTGATTACAATTGCAAAAATAGTAAGAAAGCTTCCTTGAAAGACAATGGATGGGGAGCTATGAGAGTAGGAAGAAGTGTTATGGTGGGGATAGATTTAGAAAGTCAGGAAGGCTTCCTGGAGCTCACAAGTAGAAGTTACTCACAGGGAGGGAAGAGGAATACCTGGCACATAAAGAGTGCATAAGAAACACCTAAACGGGGGAAGGGGGGCGGGAGTGAGTGAACAGTGTACTAACTAAAGGTAGAATATGCGCAAAAGCCAAGAAAGGGAAAAGAAAGATGGGTACTAGTGAACTGCAAATAGTCCTCTGGAACAGAGTTCAAAGAACTAGTATGAAAATGAGGAAAAAGAGGTACAGGGGCTAATGGTGAAAGGCCTTTTACATTTTCTAAAGAACCTGAACTTTACCTTTGACCTCTTCACAGATATTCCCTCCAGTTTAACTTCCACAGAATGAGAAACTTGGGTTTTAAACCAAAACATACAGATTTTCAGAAGCAGGCAGATTTCAGCTCTATCTGAGTTGCCGTTATCTAAAAAACCACACCAAATTTAGATGGCCACTAATTTCTGAGATTAGAGAATTTAGGGATCAATTCTGGTCATATTATCTGAATTAAAGTGAATTTGAAGCATTTGCAGAAGGCAACTCACCAAGTTTAAAATAATCATCTTGAAGTCCCCAGTAAACTCAAAGCAGCCTTAATGGCAGGTAACTCCCATTTGAAATGGAGTACTTGCTCACCACAGAGGTCAGCTTCCAAGAATGAGAGCAACTGTCTCAGCAATTGGAAAGGATGGTTCTGATCAATTGGGGTGAAGTAAATGAGCTCTTTAACTATCAGAAAGCTACACCTCCTCTGAGAATCAGAAAAACTCCCTGTCCTATTTAAATGGAAAACTGTCAGGAAAGTCAGGGTGGAGACATACAGGAAAAATCACTGGTGATACATGACAAATTCAAGGCGTAGGACACATTTGTGTGATCTGGTTTCCTCTCTCTAGAACTGCTGAGTTAGTGGGCACTCGTAGGAAATCTCACTAAACAGGATGTGGCTCAAGGGCTCCCTATTCAGAATTCAAACCACCAAGGTACCTCCAGGAAGATAATCTTCCACAATCACTTTCATGGGCTGCCCCTGGAAGAGGCTAAATTTGCAGGAGTCTAAGTCCTCAGAACTTCCACCCACAAGTGCAGTGGAAGCAGGCAGTGGTCTCAAATGGTGACTCTGCCAAGAACACACTCCATTAGCAGAGCTGAGCAATTTAGGATAACACTGGGGCCCTCAGGGGAAGGATAAGGGCCTAATAAATTTTCATGGCAAAAACCAAGCACAAAACAGCCAAGACAAGAAGGACCAAACCAAGAGGAACTGTGATCCGTAAAAGCCTATTGGAACTAGTATTATAAACATGAGGCCTCAAAGCCACACAAGAACTATCCTTCAGCTCAGGTGGAAGGTGTATCCTAAGGGGTTATAGACATAGTATAGTAAGCATGGACTTCCAAACCTATTTGTGTATCCACTCTGGGTTAATAACAGTACGCATCTAACCAATCACCTAAGAAAAATCGTTGAGGATGCCTTTTCCCTCACCCCTTAAGTGACCAAGTCCTACTAATTCTATAACCTAAGTATCTTCCCCCAGGGTTTCACTTCAGGGCCTTACCAAGTCTTGCCTAGAATTTTACAATGCTCTTTTCTCTATTTTCTCTATTTTATGCCTTTTTAGACAAAATTAACTTTCTAAAATGCCTACTTGAATCGTGCCCCTCCTAACCAGAGCCCTTCAAGTGGCTTCCCACTGTCCTCAGGAAAAAATTCCAATCAGTTAGCACACACATAAGGCCTTGAATAATTAAGCTCCTGTATCCTTGTCCCTCTCCATACCCTACACTTAATATGAAATTATATGTTCCTGACTATGCCCCTCTTAGTTTGTAAGTTCAAGTTTTTTCACTGGCTGTTCCCTCTGCCTGGATTGACCATTCTCTTAGCTTATTAATTCCCTCAAAGCTAAAGTATTACCACCTAGAAACTATCTTTGATCCTCTTCAATCAAAGACAAAGGCTGTTAAATCATCTGCTCTGCATTTTGCTCTCTCAGCTGTTTTAGGACAAGGACAAAGTCTCTTGCATCTAGCAGAGTCTGGCACACAGCAGACATTCAGGCTTTGCTATAGGGAAGAACTGGGAGACAAGCAAGAAGTACCACACTTTGAGCACATTGTGGAGTGTAAAGAACACTGACAGTGGGAGGGTCCATCTAGAGCAGGCAACCAGGTTAACTAACTCCTAAGCTGGCCCTTAACCCAGTCCCTGACCTATACACTGACTGCCCGCAGGTTATCGAGGAGCGCTTTGGGCCCAATGTAGTGGCAGTACCTTTTCTGTCTGACGCAGCGTGCTATGACCTACTGGGTGTTTTAGTGAAACAGTCCCGCCCAGCCCACAGCCGCCTGGCTCTGCCAGGTCGACAGGGCCGGCGGGCACTACAACCAGTGGGGCTGCTACCAAACCTCCTGGAACAGGCAGGCTCTGAGGGTGCCTTCACCCACTGCACTCGAGAATACTCACCAAACAGCCGAGCAGAAATAACCTATGAAGAAATGCGACTGCTGGATGGGCAGCCCTGCCGGATCCGCTTACACATGGGGGGTCTACGCAAGAAGATGGCCTTCCTGCTGCTGCCACCAGGGCAGGTGAGCCTACAGCAGTCTCTTCCCTGGCTCCGAAGCACCCACAGCATCTACATCATCTACCAGGTCTTCTCCTGTTCCTGGCTACAGCTGGGGCTGCTCCCGACAGCCCATGAGCCCCAGCTGCTCCGGTTACAACGGTCACTGCCTATTGCCTTCTCCTGCCTCAAGTTTTCACTGCAACCCAAGGGAGTGCTGGGACCACAGAAGCCCCTGATCAAAGACCCACTGCCCCAAGGGGCCAGCTGGGCCAGACCCAACCTCAGCATCATGCCACCTCCTGCCCCTACATCAGCCTCTGAGGATATCCCCGAAGCTGCTGATGTGCCCCCACCTGTCCCAGCTCCACCTACGCCACCTCCCCAGGAAGTGCCAGAGGGCAGACCAACCAGATTCTCCTACAAGGGCCGAAACCCCTTCCGAAGGGGTCCCCAGATGCTGTCAGGTACTGCTAGAGGAAATGAAGATGAGAGGGCTGGGATACGGTGGAGGGAAAGTGCATGGGAAGTATAGCCCAGGAATGTGCGGGCCACACATAACTCCACACTGGACCCTGGTCAAGGGGATGGAGTAAGGGAGCCAGGGGAGGGTGAGATGGAAGCATGGTCCCTGTGAGGGGGTGGGCACAGCACAGAAGACCAGAGGGAGGGATCAGGGAGGCAGAAAGACCAGGGCACGAGTCAAGCTGTGACTATCCCCAACCCTGGCAGAGAACTGGCTCTTCAGCCCCCGCAGCCCCCCACCAGGAGCCCAGGGAGGGGGCCCCGGGGACCCCGACCGGCACTCCATGTCCCTGCCCCTGCTGCAGGGTCTATCCTCGGAGTTCGACAGCGACGAATGAAGCTGAGGCGAAAGATGCAGGGGGCGAGGCCCCCAAGATCTGACATAGGGGTACTGGTCCCCAATAAACATCAACTGCTGCTCCCCCAAACATCCTGGGCCCATGCTGCTTCTTCCTGTGGGGGTCTAGAGGAGGAGTCCCAGCTTTTTTCCCTAGGCTTCCTGTCCCCTCACCCTCTAAAGGCGTAAGAAGTACCTTGAAACCTTGGCATCATGTCCTCACCAGAGAGAACACACCCTGACCACTTCCCCATCTATTTACAACTTTCTTGGGGCCCCAGCCCCACAGATAAAGGGTGGAAAAGAAAAATGAGCACAGAATAGAGATTTCCCTTTTATACGTATTGCAACAAGTTCTCCAGAAAACATTCATCAGAAATAAATTAAAAAGTCCTCTTGCCACTGCCTCCAAACATAAAAAGGAGCCTACACCCTGGCCCCAGCCCAGGCCACTCAAGGCCCTGATTGTCCATGGAAGAAAGTTAAGGATTGAGGGGCCCGAAGCCTGAGACAGGAGGGCCAGACCCCTCCTCGGAAGTATCCAACAAGAAAGGCGAGGTGACAGCATGTGCCTGGGAGATGGCAGCCAACTCCTTGAGAAACTCAGGGAAAATGACTGCACAGTAGACAGCATTCTTGACTCGCAGAGCCTCACCTTGGCGCTCAGGGGCCCCACCCCGGGCGGGTAGGACCGGCGTCGAAGCCCCAGGGGAGCCCCCACCTAGGCCAAGTCCTGTGCTACCGTCTCTCCCAGGCTGGAGAACCATCTGTGCCGCCTGCCGAGCCCTGGTTGGACTGTGTGCATGCCGCAGGAGTAGCTCCCCCAAGGACGGCCTCCGGCTCTTCACTGGGAACAAACAGGAGTGTCGGGAAGGTGCTGAGGTCAGGCAGAATCCCTTGGCCTGGGAGAGGAGAGTTCCCCACCTCACTCTACCCCCACCTCCCAGGTTCATGAACTTCTCAGCTAGGACTCTTAACACCTAAGTGCTGCCTGCTCAGCCTCCTTCCCTCTATCCAGCCATCCCAGCAGTCAACCATCATGCTCAGTCAACCCTCCAGACACTTCACTCCCAGACAGGACCCCTCCCTTCTCCAGGTCCCTTTACCTTGAAGGGTTCCCTTACTGCTCCTCCCTTTCCAATCACTATTCTGGATCACTGAGCTCTTTCTCCCCCGTCTGTAACATGCCCTTACTTCCTGCTGCCCAGCACCCTCCTGTACTAGAGTCAAACACTTCCCCTTTCCCCCTGCCCATCTATGACACCTCAGCCACATCCTCTGCTCCTTCAATACCCACAGGGGCTATACATGCAATCAGAGTTCAGTGACTTTATCAGATCTGTCACACACCGCTGTCCCTCCAAGATCTACTCTCCTGTGCCACCACTGGCCTTCCACCAATTCCTTTCCTATAACCACCAAAGCTACCCTCCCACTGGTTGTGGCCAGAAAACCACATGTCAGTTCAAATGAACCACTGAAAATAGTGCCTTCTCTCCTCTCATTTCCTGCTGACACTGCTGGCCCTGGATGTATTTTTGTTCCTGTCCAAGACCTAGGGCCTAGACTCTAGGGATCTAGTCTCCAGATCATGACATCATTCCCATCTTCTCCCTCTAATACTGGCGACAGAGATACACTGAACAGATACATTAAATGTGGCTTTTAGAGTCCATCATAACCAGGTTCACACACTTCCTCCCACCTCTTCTAGAGACTCTACAGAGCCCCTGGCTTTGGCATCCACATCTATCTGCTCCCCCTGGAACCCTCCAGGCTCTTCTCATGCTTCTGTTGCCCCTTCTGCCTTAATTTTGTTCTCCTTGATGTTTTCATCCCTGGCCTAATCCCCCTATCCCCAACTCTCCTCTAATTTGGCCTCCACCAACTTCCCATTTACTGCCCTATCCCATTGCATTTCAATAATTTGTTCTCATGTCTTTTCCTTAAACATTAACCTGTGAGTTTAAGCGCTTGCACTCTGTCTTATTTATTTCTATATCCCTGGACCCCTCCACAGTGAACATAGTACCAGGACTGTGGAAGCAAGATTACTTCCTGGCACTAGACCATTAGGAAATCATGCTAAGAAACTTCATCTGGGCCTTCAGGTATATAATAACCCTCCTGGTACTCTTGCCAACCTACACACTTTCCTCCAAAAGCCCTCATCTCACCTCTGCTTTCTTGCTCAGTGTATTATTCTGCCTCCAACTTTGATTAGCAAATAAAGGATGACTTCAATTCCCTAAAATTTCCTCTACATCTCAGAACTCCACTGGTACATATCATTGCCTCCTTTCTCATTTGCCTCAAAGGGGAAAAAAAATTTCCCTGGTACTCTGGATCCTACTTACTTCCACCACCTTTGGGACCTTGCTCCCTCAGTTATAACAACCCCTAGACCCCGTCTAGATTATCAGCTTTTTGAAAGTAAAGATCTCATCTTGTACCTCCATGAGTCCCCTGTACCAAAGACACTACCACATGGCAAGCACTCAGATGTACTGTGTGCTAAGTCACTTCAATCATGTCCAACTCTTTGCAACTCTATGAACTGTAGCCCACCAGGCTCCTCTGTCCAAGGGATTCTCCAGGCAGGAATACTGGAGTAGATTGCCATACCTCCTTCAGGGGATCTTTCCGACCCACAGATCAAACTCGCATGTCTTATACCCCCTGCATTGGCAGGCAGGTTCTTTACCACTAGCACCACCTGGAAAGCTCAAGCACTCAGATTCTTGCTGATAAAAGATCTAAATTTAAAACATCATATATAACTCTTCCTTCTTCCTTATACCTCACAACTACTCACCAAACTCTGCCAATACTTCTTTCCCACTTCCACCTTATCAAATTCTTCCTATTTCTACTGTTCTAATTCAAGCCTCACAGGTCACATCTGCATTATGGCAGACGCTTCCTGGTTGTTCTTCTGACTCCATCTTCTCCTAACTCCAATGCACCTAGCACATGAACTTACATACTTATCTCTCCACTCCCACATATAGAACCTCCAATTGGTATCTCCCTGCCTAAAAGTTTACAACTTCCACCCATCCCAACTTCTACTCTGAGCACCTTCTACTGTGACGAAATCTTTCCAGCCTTACTACCAACTGTTCCACCACCTTCCAAATTCCCTGCTCCAGCTAAACAGTTCGCTAAATAGTTCATGCTATCTCCTGAACAAATAATAGTCATCCCACTCCTTTGCCACCCAAGTCCTACCCATCTCTCAAGACCCGTGTCAAATGTCATATCCTTTACCGAGCTTTAACAATACTGCGACCTAAAAAAAAAAACTCAACCTAGAAACCATTCTGTCCCCTTGCCTGTCCCCAGCTTCTAGAGTAGTTTTTGCTGGTACTGTTGATTTGGTTCTCAGTGGACACAACTATTTTTCCTCTGACCAGAAACTTGAAGACAAAATCAAGATTCCACTCTCTGCAACTCTCCAGTTCCCACCACAAGGCTTCAACCTTAATAAGAATTCAATTAACCTGAGCTAGTTAGTTGCCTAGGGAGGATGGGGAGGCGGTGGCAAGGTAGACCTCACCTAGGGAATCAGATCGGCGGGGGGCAGGTCCTGCTGCAGGGCCCTCGGTCCAGTCCAACTTGCCACGGGCAATGAGGTACTTCTTGGCTTTGGATAGCAGTGCTGGGAAGTCCTCCTGGGAGGCTGCAAAGCTCTCAATCTTATTCTTCACAGAGCCCAGCACCTATGAAGCACAACTTCATGACATTTCTGGGTGGCTGCAGACTGACACTGTCCTTTCTAGCCCCACCGGGCCTGCTCCCAACACCCCCAGGGCCACTCCAGCTGTGGGCCTGGCCCACCGTGGAGCCTGGACGCACCCATGCACGCATGCATCGCACACCTGCAGCAGGGACTTGACACTGGGCTGGAAGACCATGTTGGTGTTGAGCAGGAAAGAGCGGAGCAGGGGCTGGGGGTGACAGGCCAGCTGGGCCACCAGCCCCGTCAGCAGGAAGTTGACATAGACGGAGTTCTGCAGCATATTCTCGAGTTTGGCAAAGAGCACAGCCATGAAGGGGCCTGGGGAGGTGGGCACAAGGATACAAGGCCTGAACACAGTGCACATCACACACATTCCTCCCCAAAACGAGATCCCCCACTAGGTGAAAATTATTTGTATTTCAGACTCTGGTAATGTTTAAATATCCTGTGAACACCTGTTCTGGACAAGATAAAATGGCAGACACCACAGGGACCCACAAGAGGGCCGGATGCCAGCTTTATACACATTCTAGCTGAAGAGCCAGACCATAGGCTCTGGAATTAGACAGACTTGATGAAATTTGAGCTCTACCGTTTACTAGTAAAATTACTAGATGAATCAAAACTCTCCAAGCAGTTTCCTACTTGTTAAAATAAGAAAAACACCCACATCACAAGGTTATTACGAGGATCAAAGAGAGACTGATACACAGCATTTAGGTCAAAATCTAGCAAATTTTAAGTATTCAATAATAACTATAAGCTATATGATATTTCTCAGTTTTTTTAAAAGCTTCACCCAAAAGAACAACTGAAGAAAAGAACAAGTAAGTGATTAGAACCAACATAAGAAATCAACTTACACACAAGACAGAGAATAACACTAGACCTGAGTCAGAAATAAAGCCACAAGAAAGCATAATGAAGGCAAAGAAGGCGACTATATTGATCAACTTAAAAGGAGAGAAATCTTTGGAGAACCAAAGAAATAATCAGGTCTGTTCAAGAACTGGGAACGAAAATGGTAAGACAGAATCTGTAGGAAAAAAAGAGCTTAGTTCAGGGACAGAGAAAACTGATCCAGGAAAGACTCTTCGGTGGAAAAGAGACTAGCAGAAGGGATTAGAATGACCTTCTAGAAGAACTGGCCTCAACTGAGCCAGAACACCCACACTAGTGCAGTAGAACCATCACAGTCTGTCTGGTCAGGGATTTGTGGGGGAAAGGGACTGTGCCTATGAACTGCCCTAGGAATTAAGCCAGGAGAACAATGAAGGGCAAAAGACACTGAATCCTGAAAAAGATCCTAGATCAGTCTTCACTCCACACACACATGACTAACCTTAGCTCTAAATCAACTCTTGGTTTAGCAAGGTCCTAAGATACCCCTTGTCATCTCCAGGGGACTTTTTTGCAAGACAAAAAACTCATATGAATTTATGAAGAAGAAAAAAGAGAGCTTCAGTTAACACTTCAAGGAAGTGGTAAAACCCGCACACCACCTTCTAGTGGCAGAGAAAAGGAAAGAGCAAAGCAGAGGCCAGGCAAGCGAGCACACCTGTTCTCTGCAGTCTCCAGGAGCTGTTACTGCTCCAGAGCGAAAGGCCTGATGATGTGCAAGCAGCCTGCAGTATACCCCGGGCCCAGTTCAATCATGTGCTGATTGTACTGATCACTGCACAATAGCCTGACTACAAACAAGAAGACATGTGGTGCCTTGGTCAACTATTATCTGCCCTGTGCCGAAGATAATAATCCTCAACTACCACATGCTGAGTTCTCACAACATACTAGCATCACAGTAACTGATTTACATGCATCAAAGACACAGAAGGGACACTAACTCAAGGAGTGTCTAGTCCAACTCACTACACAGCTTCCCAGAAGTGTCTCCCCAACAACCCCCAGGATGGTATGGAGAGGAGGGACAAGAGCCAGGTGCAGGCTGGGCCGGGTAAGGCAGGGTCAAACAAAAAATGCAGTTAGCCCAGCCACTCAGGCCAGGTCTAACCCCAGGGTCTTTGGAAGAAACCAAAAGAACTTAACTGAGGGGATCAAGGCCAGCGCTGTCATTTTCCCTGATAGCGGTATGTCACTGATCCAATTTACCCAGACAGAGGTATTTCACTCTATCTGCTGCAATTCTTTCCACTAACCATAAACCCTTAGAAAGGCTTACCAAGCAGTCAGGGCAAAGTACAAGGATAGGGAACAGGAAAAACTTGAAACTGAGCCCTTCTCTAAAGAGGCTGGGAGAAAGGAGGCCAGGGCTGAAGAAGGAAACTACATCAGAGAGCTGACTGTGGGCCACAGAAGAGCTGACAGGAGACCCACACCCAGACAGACACACTGGTGGGAACAGCATGGAACAGCATGATTTACACGTGCCTCATAAACAGGACAGCACGTCTTCCACATGGTTCAGATGCATCGCTGTGATTTACCAGGAAACACCAAACACAAAATATCCTGATCACACATCCCAGGAAACGGCCAGACTGAGGAAGAGCTGGAACATGCACGTAGGATAGACATATAAGGCTTGAACAAAAGTCAATACTCAAACCAGCACAAGCATGGAAGATGTACAGACAGACACAGAGACACAACTATGACATGATATGTATCTGGAGGGGACCCAAGCAAAATGGAAGAGGAGCTAGGCAAGTACGCAGGAGTGACATGGCCGGGAAGTCTCAGGAACTAGCACAAACAGGTCAAGAACATGCAAAGAGCACACAAAGGAGAAGACCTAGGCTAAGAAGCTTACCAGTGAAGGGCTGGCTTGGCAGCTGGCTGAGAGTCCGCAAAGGGCTGCTGAGGAAGGGGCCAGGGGGCTCAGGGGAACAGGTGAAGCTCTCGTAGGCCTCCTCCTCCTCAAGAGGTAGTGAAGGCTCTAGAGGGGGCTCAGAGCCAGCACCCCCATTGCTCAATGCCACCTCCAGCTCCCGAAGCTCCTGCCCAAAGCCCTCTAGTCCTGTCATGCCCTCAGAGGTGTCCTCTAGTGGTTCCCCAGCTCCCTCCTTTGGCACCCGACGAACCTTCTTGGCCCCCTCAGGCCATGGTCCTGGCAGCCCATTGAGCTGGGGAGGGGGCAGGTGGCCAAGGCTTTCCCGTGCACCCCCAGCCAGCCCCCCACTCCCCAGCTCTTCCTCCTCCCCTTCCCCTGCATTGTCCCTGCTCTCCTCAGGTAGTAGGCTGCGTTTCTTAGTCCGGGAGCCAACAGGACTGGGCTCAGGAGGGGGCCGCTCGCCATCATAGGGGGCAGACCAGGTACGGCAGGCTTGGACACAGCGGTCCACACCACGGCGCGCCTCACGCAGATACTCCAGGTAATTGTCTTCCAGCTCACCAGGCTCCTCCACAGGACTGGGCCGGCGGCCAGGGCTGGAGGCTGGGGACGTAGCAAGCCCTGGTGAGCGAGGGGCTGGGGCTGGGGACTCGGAGCCACCCAGGCTCTGCTGTCGCAGGAAGAAGGCTAGACGAGATGGTGTGGAGGGCCGGGGTACCGTCACCACAGAAGAGGAGTCAACACTTGGGCTTCCCGGGCCTGCCGAGGGGAAAAAGCATAATAGGGCTCAAAGAGACAGAGGTGTAGGAGGAGGGATGACACACCATGGGTAACATCAAGAGAAAGCAACAGAGCAGCAGAAATGTGACTGGTTCGGACAGCTGACTCTCCACCACTCAAATTAAGCTTTTCCTCATTCAACACCCCCCTCACCACCATCACCACGAAAACAACAGAAATCTGACCAGAGTGAAGAAAAGGAACAGCTCTGCTCAGAAGCTAAACTTCTCTGGTAGAGTTAATGGTCCACCCTCCAACACCTCTCACTAACTTCCCTAAAGATGGAATGCCACCCACGGCCACCTCCCTCCTTCCACCCTGGCCCCGCCTTCTTGCTAGGCTCCCCCAGGACCCAGGCCATACCCGTTGTGTCCTCCCTTCTCCCTGCCTCTCTGCTAGGCCCACCTCGTGCCCACGAGGCATGCTCTGGACGAGGTGGGCTAGAGGCACGGTGCCGACAACAGCGTGGGATTAGGGAGAGAAACTTGTCTGCGGCTCGTCCATACAGGTCCACATCACGCACAGCCGGCTTCTGGCTCAGCATCACATGGTTACAAGGGACAAGATACCTGGGAAAGCAGCAGAAAAGGATAGATCAGGAAGGAAGGACAGGGTTTGGGAGAATACCAGTGGAACTACATGGCTAAGCCAGGTTTCGAGAGGACGTGCACAAGCAACCCCCATGCAACCCATCACCCCAGCAGTGCACAAGGCACCGACAGCCCTGAAGGTTCAGGATCAGCCATCCCTCAGCCCTGCCCCGACAGCTACCTGAGAACCAGCTGCAGCAGGACATCCTCACAGCTGAGGTTCAGAAGGGTCCTGAAGAGACTCAAAGACACCATGCAGAGCTGGGGGGGCGGGGAAGATAAGTCACTGTAAGAGCTCTCAGCCCTCCAAGATGTTTAACAAATGGGAACCGCCCCCCACATCCTGAGGCCCAACCAACCACTCCTAAAACAATGGCACAGGGCCTGGCATGTAACAATCATTCAAATATTAAATAAATAATTACACTATCTTTGTGGTCAAGACTTCATTATTTATAGATAGGAACAAACCGTGTGCCAGATTTAATGCATTTCTATAGACCACATACTTGTCATCAAACTCTGGCTATATATACCTGGCAACAGAGATTCTAGCAACACTTACATGGAAGGAATACCCATGAAGAGACCCCAGGAAATACTGGGACTGAGTGACTGTCTAACAGGAGACAACACAACATGATAACTATGTGAGTACCAGTCAGCAGACTGTAGCAGCATAGTAACTGAATGCCTACCAGCAAGAAACCAGAGGGAACCTGGAAGAATCCCAGCTGGGAAGTGGGTGGGGCTGTGAATATGGAGTGTGAGTCACCTCTCCAACACCAGTGGCTCTGGGAGAAGGTAGGATAAAGAAAAGTTCAAGGGCAGTTGACAGGAAAAGGAAAAAATAGGTGGGTCCAGAACAAGGGAAATCTTTTGTTTCAGAAAAGCAACAAGGGTGGTTCACCTACAGCTAGCACATATAAGTTCTCCCTTCCTCTGCTGAATCCCCAAGCACTGTCTCCATACTTCCCTTATGACAAGTATACCTTGAGCTCCTCGAAGACAAATACTGGGTATTAGTCTAGGGCACTACCTCCACAGCCTAGGTGTTCATCATTTACCAAATGACTGAGGGGAATTTAAAAGCCAGTCATGGTGGGAAAGAGATAAGATAGCAGTTCACATTTTAGTTAGCATGGATATTTACCCTAAATGACCATCTTAACTAGCACTCAGACTCATTAAAACATGAGTTTTAATGTTTTAATGAAAACACTCAAGACTCATTAAAGATTGTGTGGTAGGTAGAAAAATGGCCCCTCAAAGATGTACAGATCTTAATCTCTAGATCTTGTACCTTTTTATCTTACATGGCAGAAGAGACTTTGCAGGCATGATTAAGGTTATTAAGGAATTTAAGTTGAGGAGAGTAGCCTGGATTATCCAGAGGAGCCCAATTAAATCACAAGAGTCTTTAAAAGCTCTTTAAAAGAATATTTTCTAGTTGGGTCAAAAAGAGATTTGAACCGTGAGAGGGACTCCATCCACCACTGATGGTTTTGAAGGTGGAAGGAGTCATAAGTCAAGGATTTAGCTGGTCTCTAGAAGCTGGGAATGGTTCCCAGCTGACAGCCAGCAAGAAAATAGTAATCTCAGTCTTTTAACTACAATTAAGTGAATATGACCAAGGACTAAAATGATCAAGGAAATGGATTTTCTCCTGGGGCCTCCAGAAAAGACACAGCCCCGCTGACATTTTGATTTTAGTAGGATAAGGTCAGAACCAGATACATGACCTACAGAATGATAAGGTAATAAATTTGTGTTGTTTTACACCGCTATGTTTGTGATAATTTGTTATGATAGCATTAGGAAACTAATACAGATACTCAGGTACTCAGGAGTAGCTAGCCAGCATTATTCACCTAAAGCCATGAAAGTCAGGCTATAGTGGTTACAAAGTCAGAGCAATAGAATCAAGCTTAAAAGGGCCAAACAGAGGAAAGGGAAAGCACCTGCATGTTTAACATGGGAATCCTAAAATCAGAACAGATTTGGTTCCTCCAAGAACAGAGAGTCAAGAATAAATACCCAAAGACCACGAAAGGCTCCTGAAACCAGAGAACCAAATGCAATACTAACAGAAATATGTGCTAAAGACTAAAGACACTGAGGGAGAATCAAAGAAGTCAGGGTAAGACTAAGACAAAAACAAGATGGACAGAGCCCAGCACAAGGGAAAAAAAAAAAAATCAACCCTAGGAAGGAAATCAACACTCTCAAAACATGAACAGGACATTCTATGAGGCCAAATAGATTTAAGACAATGGTCGAACTTCACCATAATTAGAAATAAAACTTTTTCAATATCTTTGTAAAATTAAAGCTTTGGCAACTATTTCCTACTGGTTTATGCCAATAATTCTTAAGCTAAGGCATGTATCATACTTAGATTTTGGAGTATTATAAAATTTCACATGCCTTGAGCCTATTTCCAAAGAATGTAACTCAGGAGACCAAAGGCAGAGCTTAGAATCTGTTGTTGTAGTTATTGTCATTTTCAAATTTTAGGGTGTACACTTGGTTCAGAAACTCTGGTCAAATCAGAGTTAGTCTAAAAATCTCCAACATATCCTAAACTTAGCTATTCAGGAGAATGTCACATATACAAAACATAGCTATCCTGAAATCTTACTTACCTCAAACCCTACTACCAGGTATCTCAGTGAACTGGAACAACTTTCCAGAACCCTTAGTGATCCAAGAACTTCTATTTCAAACACAAAGACCCAGAGAACTTCAATTATTTGTAATAAAAGAAGGAAATAAAAATGGTGATAGAGCCAAAATAAATGCCATAAAGTGCACGGCTAAACAAAAGCTTTATTTCCCCCAGAAGGATAGTAGGTCTTTATTACTTAGAAACAATTTACTCCTATTTTATATGTATTTCTATTGGTTAAAATCTAACCTCCTTACATGGTCTACAAAGCCATGCACCCACCTCTCCCTCCTTTCTTCCTCAGGCTCACTACACCTCCAATCACACTGGCCTCTTATCTCCTCAAACACATTTCATTTCCTCTCCCCTGCTTGTGTCCTCTGCAAGCACTGCTCCCTCGGCCTGGACTGCTCTTCCGCTTGCTCTTTAGTAGGCCAGCTCCCTCATGACCTTTAGGTCTCAGCTCAATGTCATCTCCTCTGAGAGGTTTTTTGATTACCCTACTGGTTTAGATGGTGAAGAATCCACCTGCCAACGCATTTTCAAATTTTAATCCTGGGTTGGATCCCTGAGTCAGGAAGATCCCCTGGAAAAGGGAATGGCAACTCACTTCACTATTCTTGCCTAGAGAATTTCAGGAGAGAGGGCCTGGCTGGCTACAGTCCATGAGGTCACAAAGAGTTGGATACAACTGAGTGACTATCACTTTCACTCTCTGTTTTCTAAGCAGCCTGTTTTGTATAAAAATGACCTCAACTTTCAATTATTTCAGTTATGTGTTTGCTTATCTACCTCCTCTATGAAGGAAGTTCCATGAAGTCAGCAACCACTGCTTACCATTGTATCCTCAGTACCAGAGACCAGTATAGTGAACACTGAACATTCAATCAAAACCTTCAAGAGGAAGGAATGTTACTAAGTAGGTGGGCAGATGGGTGCCCAAGTTACAGCAGTTCAAATACAGCAAAGGAAGAACAGGTAAACACACTAGTTATAAAGCAGGCTCAAAGCCTGAAGAGGTGATCTCGAGTTACCCACAAGCCACAGAGCACTACACAGCTGAAGAGAATCTCAGGTCAATGCCATATTACAAGTGCTGCACAACGACAAAACCTATAGCCATGAGTAGCCAAAGTCATTCAATAAATAAAATATACATATCCTATGTAGATCCAGAAATTACAGAAGCAGGGAAACACGTTGAAAACGTCCGCAAAATAGTTAAAAGTTTAATACTAGAAAGAAAATGCCACCTAACTTTGAAGTGATTACTGGAGACAAAGGCCAAAGAAGGGCAGGAACGCCCTCCCAGAACAAAGGTTGGAGAGAGGAGATGGCTCACCCAGGTAAGCCAGGACAGAGGTAGGGGCCATACCCGGGAGTTGCTGCCAATACGGGCAACAAGGGTGTCAAGGATGGTGCGGGTGTCATGCCGGTGTAACAGCAGGAATCGCAGGAAGGTACGGAGCAAGGCGGGCTCTGAAATACTCCGTAGGAAAAGTTCCAGATAGGCGGTACTGGCGATCATCTCCTCCACAGAGGTCTGAACGAAGGGAAGGTAAAGTTTGGAAATTTAGGGCTTCCCCGCACATACACAAAGCTATTTTCCCTAAGTTCTAAGGAGGTACCAGGAGCAGACAGGGGAAAAAGGGAGGAGTACCCTGCCCAGTGCCACCCACACTGATCTTGGCATTGAGGTAACCACTCCTCAGCCTAATCCCTTAATCTGCCTTGCCACTATGACTCTCACCTTGTGCAGGGCAGGGCCCATGACTGGCACCAGGAACCCATTATGGATATAATCAACCAGCTGCTTTTGCACCAGAGGATGAGCCACCTGTATGGGTACAAAAGAAAGGATAGAGCATTTTGAAAGGGGCTACTGTCAGAAAGGGAGTAAAATGTTAGAATATATATATGCACCCTCCCCTCAAACTGAAAGAAAATCAGAACTCCAGAGATTGCACCCTCTCCCACCCTATTTCCCCAGAATCAGCAAGGGCCAGAGCTCCTGGGAACCCCAGTCCCACCTGAATGACTGCATTGCAGAACTCTAGAGAACTCATGAAGAGCGCAAGGGCTGGCACTCCGAGCCAGTCCTCCCGTCGCAGGCAGTGCCAATCATCCCCTGGAACTTCAATCTTTCGGGGCAGTGACGAGTACAGGGCACTCAGCCCTGTGGCCAGCACCTGGGGGTCATCCCCAAGGACAGGTTACCAAAGGCACAGACAATATAAAAAATGGAAACAGGGCACTATTAACCCAGAGTTTTTATGGGAGCAGGGATAAAAGCTATTACCAAAGCAGATAACTAGTTACCAAGGTGCCAAGACATCACCTGGGAACACTGGCCCATGAAAAGCCTTCATACTTGCCTTACCCACATAAGCCCAAGTTTCATCCCCACCCCAATTCCAGGTGTTGCATTCAAACCCAGGGGACTACTTGCTAAAGGAGAGGGCCCCGGTGCATAGCCCCTCCACACCTCCTAAACAGGAAGATGCCTACACCATACCCTACACCCATCCCAGGAGGTGCTGACCGGGCAGAAGTAAGAGTGATCTGCGATGTAGCGGCCCACAGTGGGACTTCCAGCTGATAGAGCCATGAGCAGGAGTAGGGCGTCGCGGGCCTGCTGGCCCAGGGTGCCCTCTCGATGGACAAAAGGGACAAGGCGAGAAAAGAGGAGAAGACGGGGAGCAGCTCCAGGTTCAGGAGGTGGCTGCAGGAAGAACTCGAGCAATGAAGGCTCCCGGGCCAGACACACGCACAGCTGGCTGAGAAGTAGCACCAGGCCTTCATCCAGTGCTGGGCTACTGGGCACAGGGCGGCCACAGGCATCCAGCAAAATCAGCAGAGCCTCACGAACTGGACCATGCCGCAAGAGAGGCTGGCGAGCTTCGCTCACTAGCATTTCAAAGAGTTTCAGCTGCTCAGCCCGCCGTTCCTCAACCCCATCCCCAAGCTCATCCCATTGAAGCTGCCATGTCAACACACGGGTTAGCAGATCCTCACGCAGAGCAAACTCAAGCAGGGGCCCAGGAGCTGTGGGGACCAAGGGCACTGCGCGATCCTCTGCCAGGAGTGTCAGCATCTGGTAAGTGTGGTTGCGCACAGCACTGAGATCATCAGCACCCCCAGAAGCTGCCCGAGGGCCTTGCCGTTCCAGGATTCGCACCACCTGGGGAATCAGGACAGATAAGAGAAGGAATCTAAGATAAGGTGACTAGATGATAAGGTGAAAGAACACAGAAATTTAGAGGAACTCAGGCAGGTAGCAGACTGGGCCCTTTGGCATACAGTCTCCTACCTGGGACCAGTGATTCTTGAAGACCATGAGGCAAGTCTCAGGGTCAGCCATGACAGGGGTCTGCAGACTGGCCCCTTGTGGTACACGGTGCCCAGGGCCCCGGGAGGCCAGTCTGCTCAGCCAGTTCATCCTCTCCATGAGGCAGGCTGGGCAGGGCCAGCGGCCAGAGAGTCACACTCTGAGAACTTGCCAGCTGGAGGTTTTCTCCACTTGTGTCTCTAGTTTGCTTCATCCGGTCTGTAGGAGCCAACAGCTGTCCATGGAGCCAGAAGGTGCACCAGGCTGGAATAGTGAGCCCAGAGGTCACTGCCCAATCCAGAGCTACAAATCTAATTCAAAGAGAAAGAACAGAGAGGTTAACAGAAGTCTGCCTCTTTCTACCACCCACCAGGAAGAACTCAGAACCACCACTCCACTGAAAACCACACACACAATCAGCACTTTAAATTCAAAACGTATAAAATAGAACTCATTCCAACACCAAACCTGTGTTACTTCCCCAGCCTTCTCCACCTTAATAAATGATAGCAATATTCACCTACTTGCCCAGGTCAAATACCTGGGCATCATCCTTCTTTCTTCTTGTTATTACCTCCAATATCCAGTTCATCAGCCTATAATCTATACCCTCCAAACATGCCTCACTATTGCAATAGCTTCCAATCTGGTCTTCATGCCTTGTCTTAGCCCTCTGAGAATCTATTCCTCACACAGCAACCAGAGTTTTAAAACATAAATTATACTAAATCTCTCCTCTGCTGAAAACCTCCCAATGATTCCCTATCACATTGGTAATAATCCAAGTCCTTTACCTTGGCCTCTAGGGCACTATCTAATCTAATCTAAGTAACTTCCTACATGCCCCTTCTCACTCATACTTTACTCACAGGAGCCTTTCTTGAACACTAGCTCTTTCCTCTGTCTGGAATGCACTTTTCCTGATCTTCACATTGTTCATATCACTCAGTTCTTTCCGAATGCAATTTCCTCAAAGAGGACTTAACAATTCTATCAAAACTGCATTTTCCCACCTTCACTCTCTAGCTTTCTAATCCTCCTTTCTTCTGCGCAACTTCTTTATTTTCTGAAAATATTTGTCTATTCATTTATCTCTCTTCCCTACTACAATGTAAGCTCACTTAGGACAAGGTTTCTCTGTTGCATCCCCAGTACCTAGAGATCAATAAATTATTTGCTGAATGTATAGATGCTCAAGTGAATGAATGAATAAATGAATGAACGAACAAACAATGAACTATCAGGATATCCAGTCTAGATCTGACTCTAGCCCTCTGGGACTTCTGAGGAAGAAACCTTTTTCTATTACAGGTCCCTCCCTAGAAGCCCACCCAATAGGAAATACACAAACAGATCTTGAACTTGCTGAATAATCTTAAGAGGTAAAAATTCAGAACCAATCAAAAAAGCAAAAGAATTTTAATTCTAGAAAAAAATACAAGGATACACTCCCATAAACACACATATACCCACTTCTGTCAGATGCATTCAACATTCACTCCTGGGGACGTGACACAACACCCGTGTTGTTCGGTCACTAAGTCGCGTCCGGCTTTTTGTGATCCCATGGACTGCAGCATGCCATGCTCCCCTGTTTTTCACTATTTCCCGAAGTTTTCTCAAACTCAAGTCCACTGAGTTGGATGCCATCCAATTATCTCATCCTCTGCCACCACATCCATACAAGACTACTGGAAAAACCATAGCTTTGACAAGAAAGACCTTTGTTAGCAAAGTAATGTCTCTGTTTCTTAATATGCTGTCTAGGTTGGTCAGTTTTTCTTCCAAGTAGCAAGAATCTTTTAATTTTGTGACTGCAGTCACAGTCTGCAGTGATTTTGGGGTCCAAGAACATAAAATCTGCCACTGCTTCCACTTTCTCACCATCTATTTTGCCATGAAGTGATGGGACTGGATGCCTTAATCTTAGTTTCTTGAATGTTGAGTTTTAAGCCAGCTTTTTCACTCTCCTTATCAAAAGGCTCTTTAGTTCCTCCTCACTTTCTGCCATTAAGAGTGGAATCATCTGCATATCTGAGGTTGTTGATATTCCTCCCAGCAGTCTTGATTCCAGTTTGTGATTCATCCAGCCCAGCATTTTGTATGATATACTCTGCATATATAAGTTAAATAAGCAGGGTAACAATATACAGTCTTGACATACTCCTTTCCCATTTTTGAACTAGGCCATTATTCCATGTCCAGTTCTAACTGTTGCTTCTTGACCTGCATACAAGTGTCTCAGGAGGCAGGTAAAGTGGTCTGGTATTCTCATCTCTTGAAGAATTTTCCAATTTGTTGTGATCCACGCTGTAAAAGGCTTCAGCATAGTCAATGAAGCAGAAGCAGACATTTTTCTGGAATTCCCTTGCTTTTTCTAAGATCCAACGGATGTTCACAATTTGATCTTTGGTTTCTCTGCCATATCTAAATCCAGCTTATACATCTGAAGTTTTCGGTTCACATGTACTGTTGAAGTCTAGCTTGAAGGATTTTGAGCATTACTTTGCTAGCGTGTGAAATGTGTACAGTATATGGTAGTTTGAATTTGACATTGCCTCTCTTTGGGATTGGAATGAAAACTGACCTTTTCCAGTCCGGTGGCCACTGCCGAGTTTTTCAAATCTCCTGGCATACTGAGTACAACACTTTAACAGCATCATCTTTCAGGATTTTAAATACTTCAGCTGGAATTCCATCACTTCCACTAGCTTTGTTCGTAGTAACACTTCCTAAGGTCTACTTGACTGCACACTCCAGGATGTCTGGCTCTGGGTGAGTGACCATACCATCGTGGTAAACATCTGATGGCCTCAGCCATGGCTCACAGTTCCTTCTTCATCACATCTACCACCCTCTGAGAAGGAAATGGCAACCCACTCCAGTACTCTTGCCTGGAAAACCCCATGGACAGAGGAGCCTGGTGGGCTGCAGTCCATAGGGTCGAAAAGAGTCGGACACGACTGAGCAACTTCACAGTCACAGTCACCACCCTCTAAGCAGTAATGGCTCTCAACAATACCTCCCAAGTATAAAAACTTCAGAGGAAAAAAACCATCCAAAACTTCAGAGGAAAGGTATGGTTCAATCATCCTTCCTCATTATACTCAACAAGGCCTAAAGGAACCCAGAGACCTGCCAACAGACCCACACTTTGCCCTCCAGTTAAATTAACCACCATCTCCTTCTACCCAGATACACAGTCTCTCACCACTATCTGCTCACAACTAAAAGGCAGCAACTCTGCTTGCTTAAGCAAACTTTCTTGAGAACAAAAGATAGTCTTTTTTTTTCCAAAAGACACAATGGGAAGAGCCAGTCCTAAGAGCAGGCAGAGCCCACTCATTGATTAATTCAGTGTACATCATACCAGTACTGGAGCACTGTGCTAAGGAAGCACTAGAAATACAAAGATGGATAAAAAGAGTCGGGAGAGCATAAACAAAAACTTCAATAAATATTATAAAGAGGTATTTACAAAAATGTCATGAGAGCACTAAGGAAAGAAACTAAATCTGCCTGGAAACTATAAGAGGATTCCAGAAAAGAGGTGCTACCTTATGTAAAACTTTAACAATGAGATACTGGTCACAAAGAGAGCAGAGCAAAAAGTCTTCTTCATATTAAAAACATTATGTACAAAAAGTACAGCATTGTGAAAGAACATAGTAAATGTAAAGAACAGCTGCAAGTTTGGTGTGGCTTAAACACAGACTATTTGGAGAAGAAAGGACAATGTTAAGTTAAAAGGTAAACATGGGTGAAGGTTATAAATATCACTGAATATCATGCTGAGGAGTTTTATTTATGAACACCCTGGAATAAAGGAGCTTTTTAAACAAGAAAATGGTAAGATCAAATTTGCCTTTAAAAATATATCAGCTAGCAGTACAAGGTAGAGTAGAGAGAGACCAATGGCAGTAGACAATTTATAAGAATCTGTTTAATGGTCCATTTTAAAAAAGGAACACATGAACTAAAGTCGTAAGAGCAGAATTAGGAAAGGTAAATCTGAGATTCATCTCTATGTCCCACAGCATGTCCCATGTGATAATGAAAGTGTTTACACCTGTAATGTCTGTCACTAAGAGCAAGCTCCTTGATGAAAGAGACCGTATCATTCATTCTTCTTTGAAATTCCAGTGCCAACATAGTAACATAGTAAATTCAAAACCATTTGTGGAACAAGATGCTGAATTTAAAAATGATAATAGCTAGCACATGTTGAGCACTTATGTGTCCTAGTCTCCACTCCAAGCACCGCGTGTTATTGCTCCTTTACGCCTAACAGAAACCACAGATGTATTATTATCTCCATCTTACACACAAGGAAATCAAAGCCTCAGTTCAGTTCAGTCGCGTCCAACTCTTTGCGACCCCATGACTCGCAGCACGCCAGGCCTTCCTGTCCATCACCAACTCCCGGAGTTCACTCAGGCTCATATCCATCCAGTTGGTAAGTGGCAAGAATGGGATGCAAATGCAGATAATCAGCCTCCAGATTTAACTTAACCATGAAGTAGAAGTAATAAGATCTACCAAATGAATGGAGGATGACAGAAGACCCTAATATGAAGTATACGAGTCTGAGTAAAAGGTAATTCCACTAACAGACTAGGAACATGCAACAAAGGAACTGTTTTAGAAGAGAGTGAGTACAGTTTGGGACATGGTTAAGTTTTTAGACACCAATAAGATATCCACGATGTCCAGAAAGCAAGAAGAAATTATACTCAAGCTCAAGAGTAATATCACGACTAGAGCTATAAATCCAGGAGTCACCAGCTTATACGTAGTGGATGAAGCTAAGTAAGGGGATGGAATCATCCAAAGAGACCAATCACAAAAGGAGCCAAGGGTGACATCCTGGGGAATACCAGGATTTAAAAAAGCAAAGGAGGAGTCTTTAAAAAAGACTAGTGAAGGTAGCCAGAAATGGAAGGAGAAATCCCAGAAATAACCATAATCAAGAAATCAAAGAAAGGAAGTTTCGGGAAACTGGAGGTTGTCCATAGTGCACAGTCTACAGAGAGATGAAATAATGAAAACTAAAAATAGTTGATTTTAGCCAGTCAGATGGGGAGCCTCAAGGGCAGTTGTCAAGTGAGGAAAAGAAGTCTGAACAAAGTAACAGGTTGTGGATAAATCAGAAGGGGATAACTGACCAAAAAATAAAAAACAACAAGTATAGTACTAATCTGAGAAAAAGAAGTACACCACTTTCTCTGAGAAAGGAAGAAAACAGTAAAAGATAAAGGATGGGTGCCACTTCAGGTAAATCTGAAAACGAAAAGAGGAAAGCTAATATCTAATACCACCCCCTACCCAACTACTCTTTCCTCCCTCGCTCACCCAAGAGAGTAAGGGTGAGGGAGAGAGCAGAGGGGAGAAAACAGGAGCGCCACAGAATGGATACTCAGTCTTCCCCACATGGTTTCCTACAAACCATCAAACACAACCACACTGACTATGGACCACCAGCATGGATGCACTAGAAAAAGTACTTACGTGTCTATCCTAGTATTTAGGATCCCAAGTAGTCATGGGCTGGAGAAGGCAAAGCCAGCAAGTGCAATTATTGGGAAGAAATCACCCCTGTTCCTAGACCTGTCACTTGTCACATTCTTAGCCCCAGGATACTGCATCATCCTTTGTCAGTTTCCTTAAACTCTGCCCATGCTTTTGTATATATTTACAAGCTGTTAGTCTTTGGAATTAGGTTCTGGAAGCTGGAAGCAGTTTAGTTTTGGACACGTTAAAACCTTACTTTGCTGAGAGTGGTTGCTTGAACCTTCTTCAGCTCCCCTGGGGATTCAGTGTGAGGTGATGAGGATGAAGTGTCAGAGTAGGTTAGATCTCTCCTTTCTATCAGGGATGACAGCCCATTTATCATTAAATTCTTTCCAAACCTAATTTGTGCCATCTGCTACCTTCAAGGACCCTGACTGATACAACAGTATTACTGGTTACAGAATGTTTCCTCAGACATACCTCATCTGAGGTATGAAAACGAATAGAGGTCCTTAATGTCCAGCAAGAATAACACAAAGTAGTAAATAAAGCATGAACTCTGGAGTCCCTCAAACAAAGGTTTCAATCTCAACCATTTTCCCACTGCATGACCTTAAATAAATCACACATCAGAGCCTGTTTCCTCATCTACAAATTCCTGATAAAATATATATTGTTACTGTTTTAAGATTTAAATAAGATAACCTATGTAGAAATCCAGGTGCTCTATAAATGACATTTTCCTTCCCACTTCCATCTCCTGATCCTGTCTGACCAAGGTGCCCTCATCTCTGACAGAAAGGAGAGATCTAACCTACTCTGACACTTCCATCCTTACCACCTCACACTAAATCCCAGGGGAGCTGAAGAAGGGCCAAGCAACCAGTCTCAGCAAAGTAAGGTTTTAACGTGTCCAAAACTAAACTGCCTCCAGCTTCCAGAACCTAATTCCAAAGACTAACAAACAGCTTCTACCTTGTGATGTACCTGGGGCACCACTTCTGTGCCACTGCTTGACGAACACAGGGCACTACTCACAGACGCAAGCGGAGCTGGTCTCCAGGACTTTCCCTCCCAACTCCAACCCCATTTATTTTCAAAGACCTCAAAGAGAAGAACCACACTTAAATCAGTGTCTCAGAACTCAAAAGCTAACACTTAACCTGGACCCTCTTCACCTACTTCAAAAGCCTAAAAAAAAGACAAGTTCGGTGTTCCTGTCACCTATATAAGACTCCCTCACTCCCTGTTAATCCTGAAAAGTTCAGAACAAGACAAAGAAGAGAATGGAATCACCACCCTATGACTGTGCCCTTTCCTCCCATAGCAAAGTCTACAGAAAAGGAGACCTCTCTTCCCAAATTCACCTACAAGATCAGTCACAGGGAAAAAAGGAGCTGATCTTTCAGACCTCCCAAATGGCCAGAGCCAAGCACTCACCATAGGGCCCCAAATTCAGACTTACAGGCACACTCAGCAAGGTTGTCCACCCACAGCAGGAACAAGGCAGGAAGTGGCTCAGCCTCACTTATGAACCTTTGCCCTGGGTGAGGCAAAGAGAGGGAGAAAGCTGGGGGCAGGGATACACCTGTAACACCTACAGCTAAGAGGGAGACCAAACAACCTTCTAAGAACAGGTCAGTGAAGTTCTAAGGCTTCTCATCCCCTTACAAAGGTTCTTCCTAGGCTCTGCCTCTTATTGACCTAAGAGGCAGCAATGTGCTGTTACCCTAGATGCTTAAAGTGGGAAGATCTGATTAAAACCTCAGAGGAATACAAAAGGAAAAAACAAACAAACCCCACCTCATAAGAGCCTGCAATTTAGAGCTCAGATTACACATATCCTCTCTGCTTGTCTATCGCTCAGCCTATACCTATAAAACAAATGGGATATCAGTGTATGATCCCAACTCACTCCTCCTCACCCCAGTACCACCTCTGCTTCTTGCAGGCATCTCCCCACCTGACTCCAGCAGAGCCCTCATAACTCACAATGTGAACTCTATCACATGTTGACTCCCCTTACCAAAGTAAATCCCATGATGCACATGGCTTTCTCCACCCTCTTGTGGGAGAGGGTGATAAAGCAGGCAAAGAGGAGGTACAACTGAACCAGATCCCAATGGATGAGGAAAGTTCACTGGGCAGAGAAGAAAAGGCATTCCTAGAAGAGAAAGGAGAAATTAAAAAGATTTCAAGGCTCAAAAAAGTAACATGTTTCCTAGGGAGCTGTGAACAATTTATTCAAGCTAGAACAGAGAGTCGAGAGTGGCAGGAGATGAGGCTAGACATGAGTCGAGGCCAAATGATGCCATATTAAGGAATGTGGATGTTATCCTACAGAAGACATAGAGCCAAAATTTTTAAGTATAAGAGCTCCATGATTAAATTTGTATTTTTAGAAAGATCACTCCAGGGACAGATTAGAAAAGAGCAAGTCTGATATATATACTACTATGTATAAAATAGGTAACTAATGAGAATCTACTCTATGGCACAGGGAACTCTCCTTACTGCTCTACGGTGACCTAAATGGAAAGGAATTTTGCTGTACAGAAGAAACTGACACAGCAGTGTAAACCAACTATACTCCAGTTAAAATAATAAATAAAAATTAATAAAAATTAAATGACCAAAAAAAAAGGTCTGAAGGCAGGAGACTATCAGGGGGGAAAGTCCAGATAAGAGACGAGAAGGAAGTAAACTAAAGCCTTAACTGTGAAGCTATAACAGAAAAGACGAAGCAAATAGAATATAACAGGAAATGTATTAAGATTTTAGTGATGACTACATAGAGGGGGTGAAGGAGCAGAAAGACGGAAGATGACACTGAAGTCCTTGCCTGGACTACTATATACCATATGGTACAAAAGAAGACATTCAAAGCAAAAACAATGAGTCCTGTTTTGAACATGTTAACTATGATACCTGTGAAGATATACAGGAGATCACTGAGTAAATATGACCAGAACATAGAAACTAAGACTAGATACAAAGAAGTAATCATCTAATTATGATATATTTTTACATTTCACATTCTCTCTCTAAATTGAAATTATCTTTCCATGTGTCCACCTCTCCCAATCAGATTAAAAATTCCCTGAGACTTCAGAGGACTACGTATTATTTATTGACATCCTGTTATCTCATAAAATGTGAGCATCGTAAGGGCAGACTATATGCTGAAACATTTGCTGAATTAATAAATGAATTAATTCATAAATGAATGAATTTGTCCTCCCAGCACTTAGCAGAGTGCTGGCACACAGCAGAGGTGGAATAAATGGCTACACACAGCACTCCAAACATGTGTCTATCTCTACATCATCATCCTCATCTCTGTTTCATTTTCTCAGATCTATCACTCAGCTAGCTATGTATCATAAAGCAAAATCCATTACACTTAAAGCACTACAATTCAACAGAGATTCAGTAGCTTACCAACCTAGTGCTTCCTCCAGACAATCAAGAATGCACAGTCCCTAAGATACCTCTGACATAAGATTTGACTGACCTACCATTATCACAATGTGACTCAGGTATTATGGACAACTGTTCCTGTTTCTGCCATATTATTAAACAAAACCTTCAAACCTATGCCACCCTCAAAGTCTCTTTAACCTCTTTTGGAAACAGAACAACTACAAATCATTAAAAATATATATTTTGCCAGTATAATGTCCTCCATGTCATCACAACTCTTCTTATAAATCACATGCCTTTTATTCCACATCACCTTCACTCTGTTACAAACTTTTTTCCACCCCAAGTCACTCTCATGAGACCAAATCTGGAGTCCAGACTTTGCCGCTTTATCACTGTGATCTCTGGCTCCCCAGTTTGATTCTCCACCTATAAAATAAGAATTCCTGCCTTTACATATTTCACAGGGAAACTATATAATTCCAGCAAAACCTGAGATCACTATGCAACCCATATTAGACAGTAATTCTGAGGAAGCATGCTGCACATGCTTCCTCAACATAATACAGCAGCCACACCATCATCCCTCTAAGTTTCTGAATTTCATGACCCAGCAGAAATAGATTTTAAAGTTTTTAAAATAGGATCATTACTTTTTATTTTGACAAACAGATCAGTTTTTTTAAAACCCATCACTTAGTGTCACCACTACTTCATCAGTGAGAGCACTTTAACACCAGAATAGGAATGATAATCTAAGAATAAGTTTATTTTTATGGAAAATTCATGTTCCATGTCTTCTTTCTCTCCTTCCACCTTGAATAGATGAAAACTTTACCATGGACTGGCACTGTTTTTGACCCAACGTTTAGGAATCACTGCCCTAAAACTCTTTCATTATACATGTAAGTTTTACAGGGTTCTGTCTAGGTAAGATTGGCAAGGGTTCCACTACCATGAAAATCTGCTAGGTCTTCAGAGAGAAGCAATGAAAACATACCACAAACACGGTTGTTTCTAAGGCTCAGATTCTTGAATAGAATGGGGACTTGGGCTGCTCCTAATTCTCAGGGAATGGTCTGTTTAGCGAAGGTGAACCTCTTCCTGGGGTTGGGAAGGTATCTGCTCTGTGGAAGACTGTCAGTAGAGAGGGAATTTTAATAGTGTGGAAGTGGCAATTATCTGACTGCCAACCCAGCTTCCTAGAACATTCAAAATTTTCATGTACATGTGGGTTGGCAGGGAACATGGGACCTGTAAAATGCTAATAAAGTGAACCAATTAACATGTCGGGAAGGGAGGAGTGATTTCAAAGGGATAAGAGAAAAACTTTTGAGGGTGGTAGAAATGTTCAGTATCTTGAAAATGGTGATGGTTTCACAGATGTAAACATATGTCAGAACTCATCAAATATACATTTTAAATATGAGTAGTTTACTGTACATAAATTAGTTTTAACTGTAAGTCATCCTGTTTGGAAGTCTAAATACAGCATTGTATGTAACAAGCCATATTATTTTCATGGAAGTAGAATTAGCAACTTTAAGCAGCTAGTCCGATATAGAAGGCAACCGTCAAAGCCCCACAGCTCAGCACAGACACGGAGCAGCAGTGGAGTAAGGTTGCCCAGAATCAGGTGAAGAGGAAACAAACATAGGCAGTCATAGCCAAAAAAATCTCTGTGAGAGGGAACACTGCCAAGTATTCAGTCCCAAGGAATAACTTGAGGAAATGAGGAATTCCAACGATGACTCTGTTAAAGAGTAAGTCTCAAAAACGATTTTCATTACCATCGTTATTATTGTCCATGACATCTTCATGTTTCGATCCTCCAAAATATGTAGAGCCTATGAAGCAGAAGAGCGAAGTGCACAACATTTTCCACCCAAGCTATCCTACTCAATCTAAAACTATCGCTCTCACTGGGCAAGACACTCCATTCAGAACCGACCTCTCATCCTTATCTAGGTCTCAGAATCCTCGTTCCTCCCTCCATGCCCTACCCTCAGCTCCTTCCTGATTCACCAGCTGTCGGCATGTTCCCGCCTTAGCCCTCTCTATTCTCCCTCCCAGCACAGGCCTCAACCCCTCCTCACTCTGGTCCAGCCTGGGCTGTCCCTCACTCCTGCCCACAGGAGCCCCAGCTCCTCACTAAACGGTGTTCACAAGTCCCTTTCACTTGGCCCCTCAGAAAGCATCCCGGCCCTTCATACAACCCAGCTCCTTACTTGCTCACTCACCCGAGGCTCTAATCTTGCTCCCCTACGTTAGACACTCACACCCGGCCCCTCACCACATTCCAGCCCCTCACCCTGTACCCTCACAAGGAGGGCAATCACCAAACCCGGTGCCGTCATTCCCCAGTCCCTCATCCCCTCTCGCGCCTCTCCGGGCCCTCTGGCCCTTAGTTAGTGTTCACTCACAGAACCCCGACCCTGTCCAGGCCCGATCGCCACCGCGGTGCTAGGTGAGTTCAGGCCGCCATCGCTTCTCAGGCGCACCAGCCGCGCCCCGCCCCGCGCCACACGCAACTCGCGCCCCCGCGCACCACACGTAACCGCCCAGCGACGCACCGCTGGGCAGCGGCGTGCCAGCTCATTGGCTGGACCGGGCCAAAGCCAGAGCGTCGATGCTTGTTTCCTGGCAACGGCCGAGCGCAGGGGCGGGGTCGCCGACGGCATTTCGAGCAAGGAATACCGCCTCTTCCCCCCAGGTTCCGCCCCCTCGCACTTGCAAACCCCGCCCTTCTGAAGGACTCCCGCGTGTCACAGGGGAAGACCTCTGGGGAGGAGGAGGCCCGCTGGGTGGGGGCCGAGCCTGAGGAGGAAAGGTCAAACCAGAGGGCAGAAGGCGGGACCTAAAGAGCGACGTGACTAAAAGAGGCAGGGAAAAGCCGGAGGGCGGGGCTTAGGACAGAGATCCGGATGAGAGTGACTAATATGGTAGGGGC
Source organism: Oreotragus oreotragus (assembly GCA_006410675.1). NCBI lineage: Eukaryota > Metazoa > Chordata > Mammalia > Artiodactyla > Bovidae > Oreotragus > Oreotragus oreotragus. The sequence goes on from SJYX01020342.1 coordinate 277,394, forward strand.
GGGGTCACAGGTCCTAAAGGAGCTTACAGAGGAAGAGGAGGCGTGGAGGGGGTGGAGCTAACACTGGGGGTAGGTCTAAGGGGAGGAGTTAGCAGGTGAGCTAGACCTGCGGAAAAGCAAAACCTTAAGAGAAGGCAGACAACGAGTGGTCTAGCTCATTTCTTGCACCACCTGCGGGAACGGCTTGGCTAGGACCCAGGCGATGACCGCCCTTCGTTGGCTCGCCAAAACCTGCTGCCTTATGATACCTTGAGCACTATCGTTTTCAGTCTCTCAAGGAACATGGAGTAAGCTCCTCCTTGTCAGGCAGAATTCCAGATCAATTATAACCAGTCTCTTCCCTTCAGGATCTCAGTCTTTATAGACAATTGCAACGTGTAATTGCCATCAAGGAGCAGTACTCCTCACACACAAGTCTTATGAGTGTTTAGAGAATGAGGGAAAAGAAGAACAAAGGGGCCTAGGAAAGCCGTCTAGGAGAAGATGTCTGAGCAGTCTTTAGAAACAAGCAAGAGTAAGACTGAGAAATGAAAGTTTCAGATAAGGTCTGCAGTTTAGTTGCAAGTATTGCATCAATGTTAAATCCCTGGATTTGATCACTGTGCTCTAGTTAAGATGATAACAGGGGAACACGAGTAAGGAGTTTACAAGGACTTTCTGTCCTATTTTTGCAACTTTTTTGTAAGCCTAAAATTAGTTCAAAAGAAAAAGTATTTTAAAAGAAAAAGTAATCGAAGTTTCAGCAGAAAGGATCAGCACATAACATAAGGCAAGAAAAAATGGACAACATGTGGGAGGTACTCTGAAAACTATCATTAGTACAGCTTGTCTGGAGCCTAGGGAACATGCAGAGGAAACACTGTGAGATGAGGTGGAAGACATGGACAAAGCTTTGTAGACCATGTTAAGGAGTTTAGATTTTCATCCTTGGGATAATAGAGAACCATAACAAATGTTATGATCAGATTGATAAGATCCAAATTGGAATAGTAAGGATGTAGAAAAAATGGATACGTGGTTATTAGGTCACCAGGGCTTGATGACTGGATGAATATGAGAGAAAGTAAGAGGAAAGATTAAAAACTGGAGTGATTTGCCATTTCCTTCTCCAGGGGATCTTTCCAACCCATGGATCCAATCCGCGTCTCCTGCATTGGCAGGCAGATTCCTTACCACTGAGCCATCTGGGAAGCAAATACAAGCACAGGAAAAACTAAATGATAGGATTAAGAGTCGGGTTAGTGATCACCCTTGGAGAAGCACTGCCTAGAAGAGGGCAGAGTGGGGCTCTTGGTGTGAGTGCCTGTTACATGACTGTGTTCACTCTATGGAATTCATCAAGCTGTGTACTTAGGAAATATGTACTTTTCTATATGTATGGTCTAGTTACTATGCGCTGAGTGCATTATAAGTCACTTCAGTCATGTCTGACTCTTTGCAACACTATGGACTGTAGCCCGCCAGGCTCCTCTGTCCATGGGATTCTACAAGCAAGAACACTGGAGTGGGTTGCCATGCCCTCCTCCAGGGGATCTTCCTGACCCAGGGATCAAACCCTCGTCTCCTGGGACTCCTGCACTGCAGCCACTTTCTTTGCCACTGAGCCACCAGGAAAGTCCTCTGGTTACTATGCTGTATAACAAATCATCCCAAACTTAGTAGGGTAAAACAACGGTCATTTTATTATGCTCACAGATTCTGGGAATTTGAATACAACAGGGCAGGAATGGCTCATCTCTGTTCCCTGATGCCTGGGACCTCATCTAGAAAATTCAGACACCTGGGGGTGACTTGAGGCTGCTGACTGAAATCATCTGGAGGCTTCTTCACTCACATGTCTGATGCCTGAGACAACTGGGATAACTTGAAGGCTGAGCTCAGCTGGAACTGTCAAAGTACAGGCACATGACTGTTCCTGTGGCTTGAGCTTCTCACAACATGGCAGCCAGGTTGTAAGAGGCAGCATCCTGAGAGAGCTTCTGGACAGTGAGTGTTCTAAGAAAACCAGAAGGAAGCTGCTTGGCCTTTTATGATCTAGTCTCAGAAGCCACACAACATCACTCCTGCTTTACCCTATTGACTGAAACAGTCACAAAGAAGGAGTATTAGAGAATTTTTGAACATTTTTTAAAACTGTCACAATATTATACAATTGTAATAGTAACAATACTGGTGCTAAGTGTTTTGGCTGAAAGGCCAGTGATAGGGATCATAAGAGAAAGAGTAGATAGGGAAGATAATGAGCTCAGTTAAAAGACCAAATGGGCTACAGGTGACTGTGCAATATCTGAGTGGGGACATCCTGTGAACACTTAGTGGTATAGATTGGTCTGGAGCTCAAAGAGAGTTACTGGGAGTCATTAGACGGGAAAGGAGATCCTATAGGTGACCCAGATTGATCAAAGAGAGTTGGGAGGATAGAAAGAGAGTCCATCAGAGTCCAGGGAAATCTCACCAAAACAGGAGGAATAGGCAGAGGGGCTTATGAAAGAGACTAAGAAGAAATAAACAGAAAACCAAGAAATTATGGTATCAATACAAGTCATGGAAAAAGCAGTTTTCAAGAAAATAAAATATACTGTTGTAGACCATAGATGTTTCTTCCAAGACACTCTAAAACACAAATCTAACCATATCACTTAACTGTGCAAAACATTTCATGCATTCTCCATTGCCTTTGGATAAGCTATTAGCTTTATAATAACATGGCTGACAAAGCTCTCCCTGAGCTGTCATCCGTCAACCATCTTTCAGCCTCATCTTCCAGCACTAGCCTCTCAGATTCACTACAAAAACCAACTGATGTTCCCCTAATCACCTATGCTTTTTGAAATCTCTGTGCCTTTCCATGCTCTTTGCACTTTGCCTGTAGCACTCTTCACTCTTCCATCTCTACACTTAACTAACTCCTATTTATCCTACAGAACCCAGTTTCAACTGGGACCTTTCCTATGCACTGTAATAACTCTCTGTGTACCCACCTAATTGAGTACTCATCAGACTAATATATAATTGCCTATCTACCTGCCACTTCCCTCTACTAGACTTCGAGTTTATGGAGGACAAGGAATGTGTTTCATTCATCTTTCATCTCCAATACTTTGCATAATTTTGACGTGGCACATAGCAGTTGTTTTGATTATGACTTTTTGAGAAAGATGATATTAGTGAAAGGGACATCAAGTTGAGGGAGAATTTTTAGGATTTTTTAAATTTTTTTTCCGGTATGGGAGGTTTAAGCCTGTTCACAGAAAGAGAAAATTGAAAGAGGTTAAGGATTTAGAAAACACAGGAAATAACTGATGAGATCAGGCACAGGAGGTAACAGGAGGGGGATGAGGACCAAAATGCCACAGGATGGCCCCCCCACACTTATGCAGCAGGAAGGATGTAGACAAGGCTGCAAGTAAGGGAACCAGAGCTCACATTGATATGACAGGCATTCTCTGTCCCTGGAGACTAGGTCAGCACCTGATACCTGACACACCTGCCAGTACATGGATGTTAAAAGAATAAAAAATGAGGTTCAAGCTGGGAACTTGCACAAGTAAAACAGAATGAATTCCTAAACCTACACAGGCAACCAAGTCTCCCCACTAGAAAGCCCTTATGTAGTTCAGCTTTGAAGAAGGTGGAGGGAGACAAGGTTTAGCCTTACCTCTGAGGCATACACCCCCACCATCTCCAAGGACCTCATTAGGGATGTTTAGTTGGGTAGGTGTAAACCTGGGCCCTAGGAGACAGGGTGGAGCGCTAGAGCCACACGGCTTCCACCCTTTCGATAGCATCTGGCTCTGGTGGCGTTGCTAAGAGCTTCAGAAGCCAAAGAGGGAGGAATTGCAGCTGGAGACCAAGGGCAGATTCTTCCGGACAGGCAGGCCCTAGCCCCCACTTCCTGAAACCACCTGCAGGCAGAGGCCCTGGATATCGCATCCCCAGGCAGCAGGCCACAGAACCATGAGCCAGGACAGCAAAGTGAAGACGACAGAGTCCAGCCCTCCTGTCCTGACCAAGGCCAGGTGAGAAATCCTGGTCCCCCATGTCTATCTGTCTGCCTCACCAGATGGAGCCTGATCCCTCCTTGCTGCCCCCGGTGGCAAGGGCAACAGCGAACCATGGATAAATGAAACCCGACTTCTCTTGCCCACAGGAAGTCTCTGCCGGTCCTGGACCCATCTGGGGATTACTATTACTGGTGGCTGAACACAATGGTCTTCCCAGTAATGTATAACCTCATCATCGTGGTGTGCAGGTTTGGCGCTATGGGAGGGGCCCTAAGCAGAGACCAGGGATAAAGAGTGGAGCCCAGGAAGAGGGCGGGCCCTTGCTCGGGGCTGTTGTGGGGGCGGTGCCAATGCAAGGGCCCAGGTTTAGTGCTCAGAGGCTTGGGGACAATGCCTCACACACAGAGGGATCCCTTAAGCCAATCCCTTCTGTCCCTACCATGCAGAGCCTGCTTCCCCGACTTGCAGCACGGTTATCTGGTGGCCTGGTTAGTGCTGGACTTCACGAGTGACCTGTTCTACCTCCTGGACATCGTGGTGCACTTCCACACTGGTCCGTGAGCCTCAGGACTGACCTTCCTTCCACGTTCCCTTCCTAAGGAAAGCCTCTTAGTAACGAGAAGTGACCCCTCCCTCATAGCACTGTCACATGTCTCTGTGTTTACAATACCCCAGTCCTCACCCCAGAAACCCTAGAGAAGGGTTAGGCCCAACCCCATCCTGTCCCTGTAACTGTCTCCCTGTGCTGCCCTGGGCTACCCACCCTCAACCTCATTACTGGAGCAGGAAGGTGCCCCAACTCCATCCCATACCTGACCCCACCCACGGCTGAACCCCCTTCCCCCACCAGGATTCTTGGAACAGGGCATCCTGGTGGTGGACAAAGGTAGGATCTCGAGTCGCTACGTTCGCACCTGGAGCTTCTTCTTGGACCTGGTTTCCCTGTTGCCCACGGATGTTGCCTACGTGAGTCTGGGTCCACACACACCCACGCTGAGGCTAAACCGCTTTCTGCGAGTGCCCCGCCTTTTTGAGGCCTTTGACCGCATGGAGACCCGCACAGCTTACCCGAACGCCTTCCGCATCGCCAAGCTGATGCTTTACATTTTTGTGGTCATCCATTGGAACAGCTGCCTCTACTTTGCCCTGTCCCGGTACCTGGGCTTTGGGCGTGACATCTGGGTGTACCCCGACCCCGCGCAGCCTGGCTTTGAGCGGCTGCGGCGCCAGTACCTCTACAGCTTTTACTTCTCCACGCTGATCCTGACCACCGTGGGTGACACACCGCTGCCGGCCCGGGAGGAGGAGTACCTCTTCATGGTGGGCGACTTCCTGCTGGCCGTCATGGGTTTCGCCACCATCATGGGTAGCATGAGCTCTGTCATCTACAACATGAACACAGCAGACGCAGCCTTCTACCCAGACCACGCACTGGTAAAGAAGTACATGAAGCTGCATCATGTGAACCGCCGGCTGGAGCGGAGAGTCATTGACTGGTGAGGATGCTAGGGTTCCAGACCAGGACAGGGAGAGGTGTGTAGGATAGACTCTGAGGAAGGTAACTGGGTTCCTACTGCCTGGTGGGTCAAGCAGGGCACTTAGGATGTGGTATTCATTGGAGGGTTCACTGGGTGGAACTTGGAAAAGGATGTCCTCCATTAACTGGGTATGGACTTAAGGGGAGGGGTTGGGTAAGAAACTGACAGGGAGATGAGCTCATACACAAGGAAAGCTAACCCAGAACCCGGGAAATGGGAACTGCCCCCACCTGGTAGGACTCACAAGGTCCTGGAAGGTATAAGAGGTAAGAGCAGTTCTCCTCGGGGGATGACCAGCAGCAAGATGGTTGCCTATCACGGAGTCCATGCTGTAGGGTGAACAAAGGGAAGTGTCACCAAGTTAGGGACATAGAACAGAAGGCCTCTAAAGAAGATGGGGCTTGGTGACTGAAGTAGGTATTTTTAGTGGAATGGTACAAGACATCATGGAATGGTGGGTGGGTACAGCTTGGCGGGAATTAAGGGTCTATCCACTGTGTAAAGGCTTCCAGGCCCTGGATGGGAGAGAAGAGGTCAAAATATGTCTGTGACCAGGAGATAGTGGACTAAAGATATTTATCAACCAACTGTCAAGTATTCCCATGACCCTTGTGAGACCTCAGTGTGGTTGGGTTCTTGGCTGAAGCTGAGCTGAGAACCCTGATGGAAAATGTAGAGGGAGGCACGTAAGGGGCCTGGTGAGGACTGCCGCTACCGTTCCCCCCAGGTACCAGCACCTGCAGATCAACAAGAAGATGACCAATGAGGTAGCCATCTTACAGCACTTGCCCGAGCGGTTGCGGGCAGAAGTGGCCGTGTCTGTGCACCTGCCTACCCTGAGCCGGGTACAGATCTTCCAAAACTGTGAGGCCAGCCTGCTGGAGGAGCTGGTGCTGAAGCTGCAGCCCCAGACCTACTCGCCGGGGGAATATGTCTGCCGCAAAGGGGACATTGGCCGAGAGATGTACATCATCCGAGAGGGTCGGCTGGCCGTGGTGGCCGACGACGGTGTCACCCAGTATGCTGTGCTTGGTGCAGGGCTCTACTTTGGGGAGATCAGCATCATCAACATCAAAGGTGGGCACCTCAGCATTTGTTCTGGAAACCGGGCTAGGGGAGGGGAAGGGGGACAGCGGAACCCTGGGCTGAGACCAGATGGTACTTCAGGGCCCACAGATTAAGGACAGCTGGCCCTTGCCTGAGTCACTAGTGGGCTCAAGAGAGAGGCAGGACACAGAGGGTCTCTTCCCTGAGAAGAGGCTGAGTCAACGTTGGGTCTTTGGAAAAGAGAGTAGACTTGCTCTGTGAGTATTCACCCAAAGCGCCAACAGATCAGTGGAAAGTGCTAAGATAATAACAATTAATAATAATAAGGGCTAATACTCTCCACATGCCCTGTTCAGTTCTTCATGTGTACCAATTCATTTAATTCTCACAGCAGTTCTATAAAGTAGGTACTATTATTCACATTTTAAAGGTAAGGAAAGTGGAGCACAGAGAGTTTGGAGAACTTGGCTAAGGTGACATGGGTGATAAGTACACACACTTGAAGTCAATATGAGAAACAACTTTCTCAGAGCCAAATGGAAAGGAAGGTAGAAGGAATGAACTCCTGTTTACCCCATCAACTCCAGTCCAGGCCAGGTATACTGTACACTGGCTCATTTATTCTTATCAGCCTGTGAAGGAGGACAGCACAGGTAAAGACACCAAGGCCTCAGGAGATGGGAAAAACTTAAAAGGGGTAAGCATGCTGTCACTAAGACTAGAATGTGCTCTCAGCCTGGGGATCCCATTCTCCAGTTATCTTAAAGGTCTCACGCATGTCATCCAAGGACCCCTTCAAGCCCCATATCTGGTATGCAATTGGCCACTATCTACCTGACTTTGGACAAATCACTTCCCTCTTTTAGGCCTCAATTTGCTCACCTACCCAAGAGGGGTGACATTCAAAACCCAGAGAGTTATTTCTAAGAATTAAATGAGCTGTAAGGGTGAGGCAGCCCATGCAGGGCCTGGCACATGGCAAGAGTTCAACAAATGGTGGCTCCCTTGCCCTTTCTAAGGTCCTTTCAGCCTGAGACTTCGCAGCATTCAGAGGCTATCTTCCCACCAGCCACCCACCATCAGCTTTTTAAAATGCAAATGATACCATACAGTTCCCCTGCTAAAAATAGCTCAACAGTTTCTGTCCTTCAGCTAAGGTCTAGACCCCGTGCCAGGGCTGCGGGCCTTGGCCTCGCTCTCTCCATCTCTCCCCGTCCTGTCACGCTGCACTCTGGCCCCTCTGTCCCGCCTGCCGTATTCTGTAACCACCCACCTCTTTCCTACCTCCGTCCCTCTGCTCATGCTCCTCCCTCTGCCTAGTTGCCCTCCCCTCCTCCCCTAGTTACCTCCCACTCAGTCTAGGCATCGGTTCCTCCAGGCTTCCCTGGATTCTCTGCCTTAATGCTTGTCTGGGGCTCTTCGCCTGTCTTCCCACAGTATCAGAGGCTCGTCTACACTGCATTGACTGTGCTGTTAGGTAACTATTCCATCAAATGTCTGTTTCCTCTAGACTGAACTCTTGGCGGCAGGTCACTGATACCCACTCAGCACAGGGCCTAGTCCCCACCCAGTACATTACAGAAGGAAAGAGTTAATGAGGCAGAAGGAGAGGCTCAGAAGCACAAATGTAGAGGTGGGGGTCCTGGTTCAGCTGGGAAATACCCCCTCACACCCACCCTAACTGTCCTCCCGCCTGTCTGCTCCTGGGCCACAGGAAACATGTCTGGGAATCGCCGTACAGCCAACATCAAGAGTCTAGGTTACTCGGACCTGTTCTGCCTGAGCAAGGAGGACCTGCGGGAAGTGCTGAGCGAGTACCCGCAGGCCCAGGCTGTCATGGAGGAAAAGGGCCGTGAGATCCTGCTCAAAATGAACAAGTTGGATGTAAATGCAGAGGCCGCCGAGATCGCCCTACAGGAAGCCACGGAGGCCCGGCTGCGAGGCCTGGACCAGCAACTTGATGATCTGCAAACCAAGTTCGCTCGACTCCTGGCTGAGCTGGAGTCCAGTGCACTCAAGATCGCCTATCGCATCGAGCGGCTGGAGTGGCAGACGCGGGAGTGGCCAGTGCCTGAGGAACTCATGGAGGCTGATGACGAGGGCGAACCTGGGGAGGGAACGTCCAAAGATGGAGAGGGCAGAGCTGGCCAGGAGGGACCTCCAGGCCTAGAGTGACCCCATGTCTATCCCCAGGACTCCCACCCACCAAGTGAATCCAGAGTTGTAGGGAAATCTGCCTGCAGAAACTCCACCATCCTGTCTGCTAGAGATGGGCATGAACTGGGTCTGTAGATGTACCACCTAGAGATGCAGGAGTGTAGCATACATTCAACCTCTGCTCACTGGAACTATACACACACACGCACACATGCACACATACCTATTTGCACATATGCACACTGACCAGGAGACTGTGAAATCCATATAAAATGCTCTGAAGTTCCCCTTCGCAGAGCACACATCTCTCTCACCTACATAAATCTTATACCCACACTATATATGTACATTCAGTCACACACCTCATAAACACACATATACTGAGAGTCACACATCAATACACACAGATGCCCTCCGTGGATCTGGACACACTTGTCAACACACAAAAGCACATCTATAGCCCTCTTGTTCCAAGGTATCTTTTAAATGCTCCTCCACATGGGAGCTTCACAAGTGTACCCTGCAAATAGCAGTTCAATAAAGTATTTGCTTCCTCACTAAGCCTTTATGGGGTTGATAGAAAAAAAAAAAAAACAAAGCCAATGTGAGCCAGCCAGGATAAATTCTGTCTGAATTCTGGGTTACAGGGGCAAGGGGCACAGGCTGTGTAGTAGCTAGTGGGTTGGCTTCAAAGAGGTGGGAGGACTGATGAATGAAGAATCATTGTGCCACAGTACAGCAAGCTTATGTATCACACTGCTGTGAGTATGCACATGTTTTCATAGACACATTCACGTATACACCCTGACCGTTGCATCTCACAGCAGGGTTTGTATCCTCAATCTCATGAGCTCTGAGGGATTCGATCTTGCTTAGTAAGCCAGAGTAAATACCTGCTCCTTTTTCCTTCCTTCAGTTCAGCCCTGGAACTTAGGACCAGGGATACCTTACCCTCAGAACTGATTCCAAGGGGAGAATAGTTTCCAGGACTTTAAACCTGGCCCTATCCTACCATGATGGTTCTCAGAGCTGGCCTTGGTCCTGGCAGAAATCCAGTCCTCCTTCTCTGTACAGCATTTCCAAGATATAGGGTGGAGAATGGAGGCTCAGTGGAGCAGAGTATCATGACTGGGGACAACTGGAGATGAGTGTTTGGGGAGTTTTGGGGAAACTTTGACATACTTAGAATAAGGTCTGTAGGCTTGGGGCAGAAGAGGTGTTATGGGGTCTGTAGAGCAGAGTCAAATGTCATCTCTGAATCATATTCACCCTTGCCATAATTTTAGCTCCTCCAGGGCCTTGCCAGTCTTTGGGTGTGAGCTGTGCCAGGCAGTACTTTAAAATGTGCTTGGAATTTAATTTACCAACATTAAAATGATAAATTTATATTACATTGACTGAGTGATGACATACTCGGAGATCAATGCCACTGAAAGAAGATTGATTACTTATAGTCCCCAACAGGAAGAGGGCACACTATGCCATACAGGACCACAAGGGGAAGCACCAGGGTTGCTCAGGAGGCAGAAAGGAGCAAGAAGAAAATATGGGTAAAAAGGTTTTATTTCTGTAGTGATAGCAAGCTTTTATGTGAGGACATCTCCTACTAGGTAGGAAGCAAAACCCAATTTTGGGTTTTGTGGTTGAAAGTTTCATAATATGACTTTTAAGTATCCAGAAATGTCAGACCACAGGGGAAATGTAAACAACACGGGTTATTAATCTTCTCATGATTGCAGGATGCTGAATCATCAGTTACAGAATATCAAGAATGATCATTATACGTGGTACACGAATGTAGGGCAGGGCCTCCAGGGCTCCGAGGGCATGTTGTGCTGATGTGTTGTCATGGAGATAGTCCCAGAGTTGCTGGTGTCCTCTATGCAGACCAACCCTTTGGTCACGATACAGGTGACACGGAGGGGCTCAGACACAAAGGACTTGAAACGAAACTTCTTCCAATAGCCATGGAAATTGAGGCTGAGGCTGGATCCGAGGTGTCAGGAGAGAGTATGAGGGTCAGCACTTTCGATCATTCCAAAACCTGTGGTTATTTTGTGATATCCTCCTCACAAATTGTGAGAACCATAGGGCTGGCATGGGGTCTCTATATTATTGCTGGGTCCTCAGAGCTAAAACTATGCCAGGTTTTAGGTACCTAAATATTTATTTGGCAAACAGAGATGAGAGTTGAAGCAGGCAAAGATCCAATTTTGGAGGGAGACATGTGTCAACTTCTCAAGAGGTTTTCCTGCCATCTCTGCCCTCCAGTCACGTTGAGCTAGAATGGGTAATGAAGGCCACTTTGGTGGTCTCTGATGGATTAAAAATAAGCTTTTCATTTATAATGTATACACCTGTCCCAAGAGAAGGCTCTCCTAGAGCGGGTGGCTTCTGCCACCTGGTAGAATTCTGAGCACAAAGAGGGTGATAATTGGCCATCTTGCCTATCCTAGAAGCAGGAACAAAATTCTGGAGTCAACTGTGCATCTTGCTGTCTCTGCTTTCCCAGGATGGGAAGATGGTGGAGCCACCATACCACAAGACATCTTGAATAACCATGTTGAGGTTCCTCTAGTTGCAGTCTAACACCCCTCCTGTGTGGGAAACAGCATTTTGACAATTTGGGAACAAGTTGGATAGAGTTGAGCCAGGATAGGCAGCAGGGAACACAATTTTAAGTTCCTGGAATCACAACAACAAAACAACAACAACAAAAAATCTTTTAGACCAAAGAGTATTATTTACTGTGTGCCAGTTGCTAGGCTAAGCATTTATCTAAGTGGCAGGAAACTTCACAGAGGTATTCATTTGGGTTTTGTTCATTTTATCCCTCCTCTCATCATAAAAAAGTACCTAAAGCTTTGTATCCCCTAGACTGAAAGCTTTTCAAATTGCAGTGTCAAAATAGAAATGTTCAGAAACTCTCTGCCCTAGCTTTTGTTTATAAAAACAGGGCTCCCAAGAGGGAGGAGACATATGTATACTTATGACTGATTCATCTTGATGTTTGGCAGAAAGCAACAAAATTCTGTAAAGCAATCACTCTTCAATTAAAAATAAATAAATTTTAAAATAACAAAGCAGAACAATTATAACAATACACTATAATTTAAAAAATAAAAAAAACAGGGCTCCAAGGTTTTCACAAAAAGGGTGAATTGTGCCTAACTGTCTGTGAGGGCTTAGAGTTGAAGAAGCAGAAGCTTCTGTACTTCTGAGGAAGGTGATTCTCTAAGACTAAGGAAAGAAATGGGATTCTTGAACATTATATTAGTTTTCTTTTACTGAAGTAACATATTGCCACAAATTTAATAGCTTAAAACAGTACTCATTAATTATCTCACAATTCTGAGTCAGAAATCTGAGCACAGTGTGGCTCAACTGGGTCCTCTGCTCAAGTGGGCCTCCCAAAACCAAAATCAAGGTGTCAGTTGGGCTGGACTATTTATCTGAAGTCTGTGGGAAGAGTCTGCTTCCAAGATCACTCAGGTTATTCGAAGAATTCAGTGTCTTTTGGTCGTGGAACTGAGATCTTTGTTTCTTTGACACATGGTCCCTTTATCTTCAGGCCACTAGAAGCATGTTAAGTCTTTCTCATTCTCCACCTCCTGCTTCTCTTATAAGACTGAGAGAGATCTCTGCTTTTTCGGTTCATATGATTAGATTAGGCTCACCCAGGTAATCCAAAATAATCTCCATATTTTAATTAAGGTCAGCAGGTTATTAACCTTAATTATATCTGTAAAGTCCCTTTTCGCCATAATCACAGAAATAACACCAGAGGGCAAAGATAATGGGAGCCAAAATTCTACCTATCACAGGGTTACTGGGAAGGAAAGCAGCCTGGACCACACTTTCAGCCCAGGCTTAGAAGGAACCCTAAGGATCAAATCTTTGGAAACTGCAGAAAGATCACTTTGCCCCAGGGTGTCCTGGAGTCTCAAAGCAGCATCCACTAGAGGGAGCACAGGCTTGACTGAATGAGATGCATACCTGCATTACCAACATGGTCTGACTGCCACAGAGCCTCCTGGTCTCCAGATACTCTGTCCAACATAAAATCCACAGATACATTTATAAGACCCTAAATTTGGAGGGCAAGAGAATGGAAAGAAAGTCACAAAACATGGGGAGATTAAATCTTTCAGTAAGATAGGTGGTTATGGCAATCCACTCCAGGACTATTGCCTGGATAATCCCATGGACAGAGGAGCCGGGTAGGCTACAGTCCATGGGGTCGCAAAGAGTTGGACACGACTGAGCGACTTCACTTCACTTCACTTCACTTTGTCTATTTTAGAGAATTAAGGAAAAATCCAATTTTTTATACATAGTTATGGGCTTCCCTGGTGGCTCAGAGGTTAAAGCGTCTGCCTCCAACGTGGGAGACCCGGGTTCGATCCCTGGATTGGGAAGATCCCCTGGAGAAGGAAATGGCAATCCACTCCAGTGTTCTTGCCTGGAGAATCCCATGGACGGAGAAGCTTCGTAGATTACAGTCCACAGGGTTGCAAAGAGTCGGACACGACTGAGTGACTATACTTTACCTTACCTTATGACACTAGTGGTAAAGAATCCACCTGCCAGTGCAGGAGACTTGGGAGACACGAGTTTGATCCCTGGGTGGGGAAGATCCCTTGGAGGAGGAAATGGCAATGCACACCAGTATTCTTGCGAGGAGAATCTCATGGACAGCAGAGCCTAGCAGGTTACAGTCCATAGGGTCATAAAGAGTCAAACATGACTGTCTGAGCACAAATGCAATAATTTGCATCAGTTATATGTAAATTATCTCATTTGGTTCTTATAGCAATGTTAGGAAACTTACATTACTTTTTAATTTTTATGTTTAATTTTAATGTTAATTTTTCCAAATAGGAAACTGAGGCCCACAGAGCAGCTAAAAAAATTACATAGGATTTTGTAAAGTTGGACTTACCCAGTGACTCAGCAGTAAAGAATCTGCCTGTAATGTAGGAGAATTGCAGGAGACACAAGGTCAATCCCCGGATCAAGAAGATCCCCTGCAGAAGGAAATGGCAACCCACTCTAGTATTCTTGCCTGGGAAATCCCATGGATGGAGGAGCATGGCAGGCTACAGTCCACGGGTCACAAAAAGTCAGACACAACTTAGTAACTAAGAAACAGCAACAAAATTGTAAAGCTGTTTATGCCAGGTCCTGGGCTAAGTGCATTGTCTCAGCTAATCTTTATAGCTATGAGAAACATGCTATTATTTCCCCATTTTGAAATGAGGAAACAAAGGCTCTGGGAGATTAGGTAATTTGTCCAGTATCACAGGGCTCCTAAGTCACAGGGAATGAAACCTAGGTTTGTTTGTTTCTTCTAGGGAGTTAAGAAATGGAACTGCCTCAGCTTGAGGCCAAGGCCAGGCAAGCTCCTTCTTTTCTTGAGAATGACTGTTGCAGGCCATAAAGGTGGTAACCAGGTAGTTAGCAGGGGAGAAGGAGCTAGTCATGGTGCAGAGCAGCGCCTGTGAATCACCAGCAAGCCACTGTGCGAAAGTGTGATCTCAAGGCTATATACCTAGACAAGGGACCACCCACTGTTGTGGGGAAGAGCTGTTAGTTCCAGCTCTCTGCCCTCATGCATGCAGCTGTGGGAGGAGTTAGGGAGTCATCATCAGATTCCTTCAGGAGTTTCAAAACTGGGCCCTCCTGCTGAGAGCTCAGCTGCTTCTGGCTTAGCTCTTCCCACCCCACCTCCATCCCCACCTTTGTAGGACCCATTTCCCTCACTGGGTCAATAACCTCAGAGCACCTTGGCCTGGCTAAAATTTGAGATATACATTCCTCCTCAGTGTTCCCAATTAGCCATTTCCCCGCAGGAGTTTCTTCAGCCCACCCTGCTTCACCTTTTTCTTGCTGAGGGTTTGACTGCTAGTGGCAAAGACAGATGGAAATAAAGTAGCCACCTTGGGAGGAAATCAGATTCACAGGGAGTCTGGCCATCCAACCCAGGGAAGATCTGGTGCAAACACTAGGAGCCAAGAGCAGGACAGGTGGGTGGATCCCAGCTTGCGGGTTAAGCTAGGGTTTGACTGAGGCTTGGATCAGAGGTAGATGATCAAGCTGGGTTGAAACTTGGGTCAGGGCATAGCCCAAGTCAGTGCAGGTATTAGGCTGGCCTAAAAGCACAAACTATGGTTTTTCCTGTGGTCATGTATGGATGTGAAAGTTGGACTGTGAAGAAAGCTGAGCGCCGAAGAATTGATGCTTTTGAACTGTGGTGTTGGAGAAGACTCTTGAGAGTCCCTTGGACTGCAACGAGATTCAACCAGTCCATTCTGAAGGAAATCAACCCTGGGATTTCTTTGGAAGGAAACTGAAACTGAAACTCCAGTACTTTGGCCACCTCATGTGAAGAGTTGACTCATTGGAAAAGACTCTGATGCTGGGAGGGATTGGCGGCAGGAGGAGAAGGGGACGACCGAGGATGAGATGGCTGGTTGGCATCACGGACTCGATGGACGTGAGTCTGAGTGAACTCTGGGAGATGGTGATGGATAGGGAGGCCTGGCGTGCTGCAATTCATGGGGTCGCAAAGAGTCGGACACGACTGAGCGACTGAACTGAACTGAACTGAAAAGCACAAAAAATAAGAGTTTGGGGTCAAAATGTGCTGATAGCCAGAGTCAGATGGCAGTTCTGAAATATCACTTGGTAGCTGAGGGACTCAGCCTCCTACAAAATTGAAAGAAAATTGAAAGAAATGCCTGGAGAATTAAAATGTAAATGAGATTATGAATGTAAACTATCAGTGCCTGACAGAAAGCAACTGCTTGATAATGAATAATAGCTAAGACCATTATTCTTACCTCTCTAGTAGGTAAGAATGGGAGCAGGCAATGGCACTCCGGTACTCTTGCCTGGAAAATCCCATGGATGGAGCAGCCTAGTAGGCTGCAGTCCATGGGGTCGCTAAGAGTCAGATGCGACTGAGTGACTTCACTTTCACTTTTCACTTTCATGCATTTGGAGAAGGAAATGGCTACCCACTCCAGTAATCTTGCCTGGAGAATCCCAGGGACGGGGAGGCCTGGTGGGCTGCCGTCTATGGGGTCACACAGAGTTGGCCACGACTAAAGCGACTTAGCAGCAGCAGCAACAGTAGCAGGTAAGAATATGCCTTTGAGGGCCCTGGGGCTCATGGGTTGTGTGGCCCTCCTTGGCCTTGGGCCTAGGGGCTGTGCTGGCAATGCTAAATCTGACCAGCAGAGGGCGAAGTGCTTTCTTTCTCTCGCCTCCCAGCTCCCTCCCAGCTCCCTCCCAGGCCTCCGGAGTGCTTTCCTTGCACAGCTGGGAGAATTACCCAGGGAGAAATAGAATCTTAAAATCCGGGTCTTGACTGATTTAAGAAAAACCTTATTGAAATTTTCTAGCGAAGACAGCAGTGATGCGGCTGAGAGACATTACTGAGGAAGTTATGCTAAATCAGAGCCCAAAGTATGAATACCTGTTGAAGGCAGCACATGGAAAGGCTGGGTCATTCAGGACTGCCCTCACCCACAGTTTGAAAACTCTTGTGCTTTTCACCCAGAATGCATGGACCCTCTCTGTGTCTGGCACTGCCTTTCCATTTTCAGTACCTTGGCTTGTCCTCAGCCTTGCCCTCCACCAGCAGGTCTCACAGGGCCCCAGAGGCACAAATGTATTCCTAGAAGCCTTCTCTCTGTTTAACCTCCTGGGTGAGCCTTCCTATGGCCCTTTTAGCCCTCAAGTAAGGCCCCGACCTGGCGTCGCCAGGCCCCTGTAGCCCACCTGTGAGAGCCCACATCTGAAGCCACATGTAACTTTCCAGTGGGAGCCAGGCCCCAGTGTATGCTCTACTCCCCACAGCATAAGCCCCAGGCTCTGCAAGGCTGGGCCTTCCCTTGGTTTCTTTCCTCTGCCCAGCATCCCTACATGCCCTGGCTCTTGCCCCTCTGTCTTCTCAGCTCCATTGCCTCTTTGTTTAATCATGCCAAGAGAAGGACCTTCAGTGTGGGCAGGGAGTGTGTGGGCAGGAGCTCAGCAGAGAGGCATATCTGCGCATCACAGAAATGCAGAGAAAAGAAGGCCTTGAAAGATGAGGGGAGGAGGCAACCCACACAGTCACAGGGGAGAGACTAAGCCACCGGGCCAGCAGGCTCCCCAAGGAGTAAACGACTGGTTTCCTTCCTAGCTCTCGATCCCAGCTGCATGTATGTAGGGTCAGGGCTGTGGAGGCAGAGTGTGTTCATGACCACCGTGCGTGAACACTGGGCTCCCCAGGGAAAGTGTTGATGTTTTGTGGACCTTCAGGCTACCTGGAATAAGCCCTACCTTATCAAGCAGGTTATTTGGCTGTGCATTCGACACTGTGTGCTTTTCTCTTTCATTCTCTCCTTTGCATATTTACTGATGTATTGTTTATTTAAACATTCCCCTCTTATCTCAACTGTGATATAGAATATTGAAAGAAGGATCATGTGCCCACCTTAAGCAGTAGCATGGGTGGCTCAAACTTCCCCAAGGCAAAGTTCTTAAATTGTTCTAAGCCACAAGAGTCAAGCAAGGTGGACCAGCACCCTCTGCAAGGCACACACGTGCATGTCTGCACATGCACACACGCACACACACACACACACACACACACGGGCAGGCACCAAAAAACAGAAAACTGACAACCTTGACAGGACAAAGCCTGAGTCAGAAAGGCAGCTTCCCTGAGGACTGAACCTTGCCCTGTTTAAGGGCCTCCTGCACTTGCCTCCTTGATCTAGCTTTCTGACTTGTTCTGAAATAAGGGTCCAGGTCTCTGTCCTCTGTCTACTCATACTGACTTTGAAGTCCTCCTGCTGTGATCTAACATTCCCCTGTTTCCTGGCCCTCAGCAATCTCACGTTGTCTCCAAATGCTGGCTTAATCCCGGGCACAGATGGAATCTCCTGATTTTGAGAAATGAGGTTTGACTCCCCTTCGTGTTGCATTTTCATCTCTCCTCCTTCTTCCTCTGCTCATGTTATGTCCCTCCTCCCCCGTGAAAAAGAGTGAAAGGATCAGTCACTCAGTCATGTCCAACTCTTTGAGACTCCATAGACTGTAGCCCACCAGGCTCTTCTGCCCATGAAATTTTCCAGGCAAAAATATTGGAGTGGGTAACCATTTCCTTCTCCAGAGGATCTTTCCAACCCAGGGATCAAAGCCAGGTCTCCTGCAATGCAGGCAGATTCTTTACCACTAAACCACCAGATAACTCCACTAGTATCTATGACTTTTTCCTCTTTACAAATCATCTTCTTGAAACAATTTGCACCCACAAACTCCTGATCTTCACCTCCCATTACATCTGCACTTGGTTAGAGGGGAGAAAATGAGCAAGGTACATAGGTGTTGAACAATATGGAAGGCACCACAAAATTATAAGCAACTCAAGGTTCCTTAAGCATAAGAAAATAGAAAAGAAATGAGAGTAGTGTGGGGAGTGCTTTGAGAAACTGTTGGAGAAAAGGACAGATGCTAAACACTTGGAATTCAGACAAGCAAAAGGGTGATTACAAGACATGTTAATTGTGGGACTACCATGGTGGTCCAGTGGCTAAGAACCCACCTGCCAATGCAGGGGACACGAGTTGGATCCCTGGTCCAGGAACTAAGATCCCACATGCAGCAGGGCAATTAAGCCCATGTGCCAGGACTACTGAGGTGGTGCTCTAGAGCCTATGTGCCCCAACTACTGAAGCCCACTCGCCCTAGAACCTGTACTCTGCCACAAGAGAAGCCATAGAGAGTAGACCCCACTTACCGCAACTAGAGTAAGCCTGTGTGCAGCAACAAAGACCCAGCACCACCAAAAATAAAATCAATACATTTTTAAAAGACATGTAATTGTGAGAATTACCATAAGGCATGAGAGATACAGGTATTACAGAAGTCCATAGGTTAAGAGGCACCTAATCCAGATGTATGGGGTTAAGGAACGCTTCCCAGAGGAGTTTCAGCTTCCGTAACTCCTTTTCCAAGATTAGCAAACTCTCATATCCTCAATTTCTTTGAACACTCTCTCAATTGCCCTGTTAAATAAAGCAGTCACTGCATGACTGAAGGTGGCTTATCCACACCCACAGTCACCTGCAAGAAAGGGCAACAAGGAAGAGAGAATCTACTCCTTTCCTTTAAGAACTTGATCTGGAAGCTGTATTTAAGGCTTCCATCCACAACCTCTGTCCAGAATGTAGTCATAAAGCCACACTTAAGTACAAAAATCTAGGAAGCATACTTATAATGTGGTTGCCATGACATTTTTATCTATATACTTGTAATCTGGTTGCCATGACATTTTCTTCTAAAATTACTCTTTTCTACTAGCTTTTTACAATTGAGTCTCTGCTGCTGCTGCTAAGTCACTTCAGTCGTGTCTGACTCTGTGCGACCCCATAGACAGCAGCCCACCAGGCTCCCGAGTCCCTGGGATTCTCCAGGCAAGAACACTGGAGTGGGTTGTCATTTCCTTCTCCAATGCATGAAAGTGAAAAGTGAAAGTGAAGTCACTCAGTTGTGTCCGACCCTTAGTGACCCTATGGACCACAGCTTTCAAGGCTCCTCCGTCCATGGGATTTTCCAGGCAAGTGTACTGGAATGGGGTGCCATTGCCTTCTCCAAATTGAGTCTCTACTTACATCAAAAGGTAGAACCCTCCACACGTACACTGGGTTCCATACTTTGTTGCCTTTTCTCAAGAAGCTTGCATTAGTGTTTCTATTTCTCTCTGCTTCTGCTTCTGTCTCTTTCTCTCTCCTTCAGTCTTTTCTACACATGGCAGTAATTTGATCTGCCACTAAAAAAGCTCTAGTTCTTCCATCTTTAAAATCTCTAATTCCACACCCCCTCCAGTTATTACCCTTTTTCTTTTCCTTAATAGCTACTATTCAAAAAGACTTGTTTAAAGTCACCTCCTCTACTTTCTTCCATCACATTCAGTGTTCAGTATATCGGATCCATCTTTTGTCTCTAGTGAAAAGTGAAAGTCGCTCAGTCATGGCTGACTCTTTGTGACCNAATTCCACACCCCCTCCAGTTATTACCCTTTTTCTTTTCCTTAATAGCTACTATTCAAAAAGACTTGTTTAAAGTCACCTCCTCTACTTTCTTCCATCACATTCAGTGTTCAGTATATCGGATCCATCTTTTGTCTCTAGTGAAAAGTGAAAGTCGCTCAGTCATGGCTGACTCTTTGTGACCCCATGGCCAGAATACTGCAGAGGGTAACCTTCCCTTTTTCCAGGGGACCTTCCCAACCCAGGGATCGAACCCAGGTCTCCCACATTGCAGATTCTTTACCAACTGAGTCACAAGGGAAGCCCAGGAATATTGGAGTGGTTAGCCTATCCCTTTTCCAGGGGATCTTCCCAGGCCAGGAATCGAACCAGGGTCTCCTGAAGTGCAGGCAGATTCTATACAAACTGAGCTATCAGGGAAGCTCTAGGACCTCACCAAAATGGCTCTTTCTGTGGCCAAGGCTCTCCAGGTCCCTGAATTCTGAGTACATTTCTCATCTTCATTATCTTGGTCCAGAAGCAGCATTTGCATACATTCAGTGTGCCTCTTTTTGCTTGTATGATGCCTTTCTCCCCTTGTTCTCCCCTCACCCCTCTAAATGCTCCTTCTTGGGCTCTTTTGCAGGTTGATCTTTCTCTATTCAGCCTTCAAATAATGGTCTTTTCCACACTTGTCATCTGGTCCTCGTTTCTCCTTATTCAACATGCTCTTGTTAATTCTATGGTTTGCATTAATTCCTACAACCTATGTATTCAGTTTTCTACTGGAATTAATACCTATGTGTCTAATAGGCATCTGAAACTATACTTGTCCAAAGTGGACCAGATTCCCTGGTGGGAACTTCTGTCTGATAGCTATCACTTTCTCTGTGAAGTCAGGGGCTGAGTTACTTGTTGGGTGGGTGTGTGTACAGGCACTCACCAGAGTTAGAGATGCAATAAGAGAATTTATGAATCAAGAAAATTTGAAAAAACAGTTTGCAAAATGAGAAGACAGTGACCAGAGAAACAATAAAAATCCTACTCATTCTGGGAAGCAGCATACTAGGAGCACCTGAATTCTGATTTCCCAACTCCCTGGCTTTGAATTGTGGCTTTTTTTCACCTAGTAGCTCTGTGGCTTTGGGTAAGTTACTAAAACTCTTTCTCAGCCAGGTTTTTCATTTAAAATGATCGTCAATATTGTGCTCAAATTTGTAGTTTTTTGTGAGGATTAAAGACAATATGCTTGGAACAGTAGGTGATTATCAAAGTTTCACCAGAAATATTATTCATTTTAAATTTCATCCTTCTCTGTCACGTTCCACAAACAAATGGCCTCTAAATTCTGTCTCTCAATCAGCCTTGCAAGGCAGGAGACACAGGTTCGATCCCTGATCAGGGAACTGAAATTGTACATGTCCAGAGACCACTAAGCAGGCACACAGCAACCACTGAGCCTGCGCGCCACAGCTGCACTGAGCCTGCGCACCACTGCTGCACTGAGCCTGCGCGCCACTGCTGGAGAGCCCCTGTGCCACAGCGAAAGATCCCGCCTGATGCCACAAAGACGCAAGGATGCAGCCAAATAAATAAACATTTAATAAATAAATAAATTCTGTCCCTCTTCCTTCTAAGTGTCTCTCAGAGCCATCTTCTCCACTGCTTCCACGACTTTAGTTCAAACCACTGTCAATCCTTCCCTGAATTACTGTCATGGATTCCCAACTGATCCCACTCCTAAAGTTGCTCTCCACACCAGTTGCTACTGCAATCTTTCCAAGGTTTTCTAAATCTTAACAAATTTCCAGTGCCCTCACTTCTTCCTTGCATGGCTTGCAAGAGTCTGCATTTTCTATCTCCTGAGATGAGAGGTGTGTTACTTTCTAGGGCTACAGTAACAAATTATCATGAAATTGGTAGCTTAAAAACATCCATTTATTAGCTCACAGACAGTAAAGCTGGGTTCTTTGCTCTGAGTGGTTATCACCAGGCAGAACTCAGAGTGTCAGTCAGACTCAATTCTCTTCTGGAGGCTCTGGGGGAAAATCTGATTTCAGGTTCATTCTTGTCATTAGCAGGATCCAGTTTCTGTGGTTATAAGACTGTGGCCACTATTTTCTTGCTGGCTGTCAGCCAGAGATGGCTCTCAACTAGAGGCCATTCTCAGGCACTTGTATGCCTTCCTCCATTCTCAAGCTAACTACAGCCACCTCCATTTCTTGCCTCATTGCCCCCTCCATTTTCAACCCAGCTACCCTCTATCAAATCTGTTCTTCACATCTCTTTGACTTCCTCTTCTGCTGCCAACCAGAGAAAACTTGTGGCTTTTGAAGGGATTCATATGATAAGGACAAACTGGATAATCTATCATAAATAAGGTCAACTGGTTAGCATTGTTAATTATATTCACAAAAATCCTTTTTGCCCATGTACCATAATCTTAGGAGTAATGTCTTGTCACATTCACAAGTTCCACCCACACCCAAGGGAAGGCGATCATACAAGAGTGACACTCATTAGGAATCATCTTGCAATTCTGCCCACCCAGGAAGGAAAGCAGGGAGAAACACCCCTGAGAAATGCTGAGATCCTGAGCTGAGATCAGAAGGATGAGTAGAAGTTAATTGGGTAAGGAAGGAAATCTTCCAGAGAGAATGTGCAGAAGACATGTAACTAAAAGACATATACCCCAAAACTGAACTATAAGAAGGCCAGTGTTTTCAATGGAGAGAACAAGAACCACAGTGATCTGAAACAAGGTAGTTAGAGAGATCAGTAGTAGTCGGGCCATGCAGACTCTATCAGTTCAGTTCAGTTCAGTTCAGTCACTCAGTAGTGTCCAATTCTTTGCAATCCCATGGACTGCAGCATGCGAGGCTTCCCTGTCCATCGCCAACTCCCTTATTCAATCTCATGTAAGGGAACTTACTCAATCTCATGTCCGTAAAGTCGGCGATGTCATCCAACCATTTCATCCTCTATCATCCCCTTTTCCTCCCGCCTTCAATCTTTCCCAGCATCAAGGTCTTTTCAAACGATTCACTTCTTCGCAGCAGGTGGCCAAAGTATTGGAGTTTCAGCTTCAGCATCAGACATTCCAATGAATATTGAGGACTGATTTCCTTTAGACTGGCTGGTTGGATCTCCTTGCAGTCCAAGACTTCATAGACTCTATTAAAATGCTTTCTCTATTCCCAGAGCAGAAGTCCAAAGAATGGCATAATCAGATTTGTATTCCAAACATAGCACTCTGGTTAAAGGTGGAGGGTGGATATAAAGAGGCATCCATTAAAATGTGGACAACTTAGGAAGCTGGGAGAGTAGTACAAGAAACAGTGGGCAATGTGAGTGGAGATACAAGCATAATGATTCAAGGAACACTCAGTAGCTAAAATCAACAGCACTTTGTGATTGATTGAACATGGGAGAGAAGCTATTATGTTCCCCAGGAAGCAGGCTGTAAGACAGAGATTACTGTGGAGGATGTTTACTAAGGAGTGCTCTCGGAGTCAACACCTGTGTAAGAAAGAGGATGAACGTGGGATCAGGGAAAGGGAGACACTGAGCAGCCCAACAAAGACCTCAGTCAACCCAGTCAACTCAGTCAACGAGGAGCTGGGAACATATTTCAAAGCTGCCGTCTATCGGAGTGAGGGAAGTGAATCTTTATATCTTTCTGCTGATCAGTCATTGACTGTAGGATACCTCAGAAAAGGAACCTGACCTTGAATGAGCTAGCTTTCTTCAGCTCAGGCAACTCAGCCCAACAAAGACCTCAGTCAACCCAGTCAACTCAGTCAACGAGGAGCTGGGAACATATTTCAAAGCTGCCGTCTATCGGAGTGAGGGAAGTGAATCTTTATATCTTTCTGCTGATCAGTCATTGACTGTAGGATACCTCAGAAAAGGAACCTGACCTTGAATGAGCTAGCTTTCTTCAGCTCAGGCAACTCTTGAAGGGACTGACAGTTGAGGGCTATCTTCCAGTGAAAAGGGAGACTAAATCCTTCCTTTTTTTTTATTATTTTGAGCAGAAATCTGGGCTTTTCATCACAACCTTCACCATAGGGGTGCAGGAGCGTAAGGGAGTAAGGCATTCAAGATGATCTGTAAATTTCTGATGTGCACATCTTGATGGATGCACTTATGACCGTATGTTGTCATCACAGGTTTACCTGTCATTTTCCTCTCCTAGCTTGGGAAATTGGCACAGACTGTATTGGACAGCTAGTATACAGCCCTGTACCTGGCACGTTGCTGAATAAGTGAATGCCAGCCTATTTCTCCTATTTCCACTCCCCTCGCCACTACATTACCTTTGCTTCCCTGCCCCCACACCCTACCTTCATCCAATATGGGAAAAGTTCAGCAGGTTATCTGAGCCCTCACCTGTGCTGGAGCTGAACAAACAGCAAATCGGGCTGCTATGGTGGGGAAGGCAGGCAGTGCCAGGAGAAGGGGGGTTGGGTTGACGACATTCCCACTGACCTCAGGCTTAAATCCTCTTTCAATATCTTTAGCCTCTATAAACTCAGTGCTAGCTGGATCAGGTCCTCTTCAAAAGACTGACTGGATAAGTCTCTGAATTCCCCATAAACTCAGACCTCGCCCTCAGTCTAATGTTCTCTTTGACTAACACCTCCCACCTCTAACAGCTACTGCTGTCAGGCCAGAGAATGAAATTCCCAGTTGGTCGAAGTTTCTTTGGAATGAAGAAGAATGACATGGAGCAGGGGGAAAACATTAGTGGAAGCAAGTCCTACCCAAGTAGCTGAACCCACAGCAGTCCTGCGCATGCCCCCTTCAGTTGCGTTCCCTGTGGACCCCAGTGCTCCCGTTCCAGCCCCCAACTCCTGGCTTAAATCCTCTTTCAATATCTTTAGCCTCTATAAACTCAGTGCTAGCTGGATCAGGTCCTCTTCAAAAGACTGACTGGATAAGTCTCTGAATTCCCCATAAACTCAGACCTCGCCCTCAGTCTAATGTTCTCTTTGACTAACACCTCCCACCTCTAACAGCTACTGCTGTCAGGCCAGAGAATGAAATTCCCAGTTGGTCGAAGTTTCTTTGGAATGAAGAAGAATGACATGGAGCAGGGGGAAAACATTAGTGGAAGCAAGTCCTACCCAAGTAGCTGAACCCACAGCAGTCCTGCGCATGCCCCCTTCAGTTGCGTTCCCTGTGGACCCCAGTGCTCCCGTTCCAGCCCCCAACTCCGCCCCCACCCTCCCCACCGTGGGAACCTGACGCCCTACACCGGCTGCTACACCTGCGCTGAGAACAAACAGGGAGTTTCAGGGCGTCGGGTGAGGGTGGGCGCTGCCTGGAGACCACAGAGAAAGCCCGCCGCCTCCTCCCGGGTGAAGCCTGCGCTGGGCTGGGAACCGAACCATGCCCCACCTTCACCCCACCTCACTCCCGTTTATCCCGGGGAGTTCTCGCCGCTACCCCGGCCGCCGCTCGATCCCCAAGTCACTCTTCCTCCAGGCAGCCCTTTTCCCCAGCGCGGCGGGAATGCTGCCCCATTCCCATCGGTGCCCGCTGGGGAGGGCTCCTTGGGCGCTTTGCGTGGAAGCCTGTGTGTTGGGCCTGATGTAGGAGGGGAGGGTGCGGGGAACAGATGCGGGGGCTACCCCTGCCCCGAGGCGAAGAGCTGCAGGGAACGACCAGCGACGGCGTCACGGGCACTGCGGCCGCTGCGGCACAGCAGGGGCCGTGGCGCTTCCCGCGGGCTAAGGCGTCTGCGCCGCGGCCGGGCATCCCAGCGCCTCGGCGGCCTCCTGCTGGTTCCCCGGCCCCCCGGGAAAAGATGCTAAACCCCGCGGCAGCCGCGCCCTACCCTGCCCCTCTTAGCGCTGCCTTCTTACCCAGCGTCCCTCCCCGCAGCCGCTCCATCCACTACTAACCTCTCCCCAAACCTCGCCAACACACACAGACAGACACGCTCCCGAGAATTCCCCGGAGCCGGGACGCTGGTGAAGGGGACTGGGCGGGAAGGAAATCTCTAAGAGAAGAAGGGAGAAATCCAGGGGGTGGGGTGCGGGCAGCCCCCCCGGACGGGAGGCAGGACAGCCCCCGGGCGAGGGGCGGAGGGGCGCGGTAAGTCAGGAGCAGGAGAGCGGAGCCGAGAGCCACCTGGCTGGACGGAGGCGGTCCCGAGCTTGGGAGGGAGGCGAGCAGAGGCGGGGCGCGCAGGGGAGGGGCGGAGGGACGGGGGCCAAGGTTGGGGGCGGGAACCAGGCGGGGCGCGAGCCTCAGCCGGAATCGCGGCGGGAGCAGGTGGAGCCGCAGCGGGAGCTCGCCCGGGCGAGCGCTGGGAGGCGGCGGCTGAGCCGTGGCCATGGAGCTGCTAAAGCCAAACCGGAGCGTGCTGGGATCCGGACCCGGGCCGGGGGCTTCCCTGTGCCGCCCGGGGGGCCTCCTCCTCAACGGCAGCGGCACTGGGAACCTCAGCTGCGAGCCCCCACGCATCCGCGGAGCCGGGACACGAGGTGGGTGCCTCCCTAAGCCCCCTCCGCGAGCTCCTTCTCACTGCACCCCACAACACTCACGGAGGCCCCCCATAGCCTTCTCAAACGCCCACACTATCCCTTCATAGTACTCCCTCCGTCCCCAGACAGCTCCCCGACACATTTGTCCTCCACAGCTCATAAAACTCCATCGCAGCTTCACACTGCCTGGTCAGAGTCCCTTCACACCCTGGTCCCCTCGCCACCCCCAGAGCTCTCGGTCACCCCCAAAACGCATCACCTTCACCAACACACAGCCCACTACT
>SJYX01020342.1:308727-321846 GCA_006410675.1 Oreotragus oreotragus
AGGACCTGGGGGGGGGGAGGGAGGGGGGGTGGGAGGGAGGCTCCAGGGGGAGAAGATGTGCACATACACACAGCTAATTCATGTTGTTGTACAGCAGAAACCAACACAGCATTGTAAAGCAATTATACTGCAATTTACAAAATAAATAAAATGGGAAAAAAAGAAGCTGAGGTGAGGTGAGATGAAGTCGCTCAGTCGTGTCCAGCTCTTTGCGACCCCATGGACTATAGCCTACCAGGCTCCTCTGTCCATGGGATTTTCCAGGCAATAGGACTGGAGTGGATTGCCATTTCCTTCTCCAAAAAAGAAACTACCCACAGAAAAATAGACACCACCCACATTTACTTTAATATTGCCCACTGTAATTTCGATGATACTCATCCATCAGACACACATGCTTTCATTTTTTTATTATCCACATATAATCAAATATTACTCATGCTTACTTAAGGAACCCATCTCCAGGTATTACCTATAAAGTCATAGATATAACTCTTACATATTCAGATAATACCTGCAAAGACTCAAATACTACCTGTGGTCATTCAGACGCTCAGTTATTTTACTCAATCAGGTTAACAACCTAATCTGTTAACATCACATATTTACACTCACTTAAATATTGCCCACATACACTTTCCTATTACTTCTGCTCAGTCATCTAGCACCACCATCAGCTGGATATTTCCCTCATATATATACAGACCTCCGAATGTAACCCATGCTTCCTGTAGGTGTTATCTACAAAACAGGATGTTATCTGTAGACCCTGGCTTATTCAAATGTTACAACACTTCCTCAGATATTACCTAAACTTAAAGGCAACCCACACTCAATCAGATATTACCTATAGACACATAGCTGTTACCCTTCTCCAGATATTGCCCACAGAAATATATGTTAATCTCACCCACCCAGATATCATCTCTAATACTCAAGTATTCCCAAGGCTTACTCTGCTCCCATTCACAATCAGCTGGATGATATCCATGCTCACCACAGAAACATGGGTACTACTTTGATGTTCGTGTGATGGGTAACCAAATCCAACACACCAGTGAACGGCAGAATCTGAGGCAGCAGCAGCTTCACTGTTCTGTGGAATCATTTCTTAGAAAAGCCTGTTCTTGTCTTATGTGAGTCATCTGGATTTTTGTACCCACACTACTCTGCCCTCATCTGGACAGAACAAATACAGATGCTCTAGACACCAGAAGCGGAACTGAACTGTTCCAGTCTTCTGAGTCCCCCGGTCTGACTTCTGACCTGCTCGCGTGGCACAGTGGTAAAGAACCCACCTGCCAATGTAGAAGATGTAAGAGACTTGGGTTCAATCCCTGGGTCAGGAAGATCCTCTGGATGTGGGCGTGGCAACCCACTCCAGTATTCTTGCCTGGAGAATCCCATGGACAGAGGAGCCTGGTGGCCTACAGTCCANCCCACCTGCCAATGTAGAAGATGTAAGAGACTTGGGTTCAATCCCTGGGTCAGGAAGATCCTCTGGATGTGGGCGTGGCAACCCACTCCAGTATTCTTGCCTGGAGAATCCCATGGACAGAGGAGCCTGGTGGCCTACAGTCCATAGGGTCACAAAGAGTCCCACAGGACTGAGCGATTTAGCACACACTCATCCCCAGCAGAATGACACCCACAGGTAGACTGTCAAGGAACTGATGCCTGTACCCCAGATGAATGAATCAGAAGTGTGCTTTCACGATTTAGAGTGCCATCCAAACTTTCGGTGTAGTTACTGAATCAAGAGCTCGTAGACAGGAAACTCCTGGAGGGCCAATGGTTAGCGCTCAGTGCTGTCACTGCCAGGGCCCCACAGTGCAGCCAAAAAAAAGAAAAACCTAGCTGAAGAGAAACATCCAGAGGACAGAGGAGGATGTGAGAGAGATGACAGAACTAGAGAGATAAGGGATGGGAGGGGAGGAGAGGAGAAAGGTGTAGAGGGGCAGTGGACTGAAAGGAGACACAAAAAAATGCAAGGTAAACCACCTGTTCTATATTCTTGGGCCCAAGGACCTCTCTGACAAAGATCCCCCCTCCCAAATGTTCTTTGTTTCCCCCTATACACACACATACACGCACACACCTCAAACTGTCACACATAAGCAAACCTTCCATAAGCCTCCCCTGCAGAGAGGGAGCCCAGCTTCTAAATGAGACATAGACAGTTTGTGTATAATAGTAAAAGTAACACATCCCAAATCACAGCCTGTTATGGACCCCTTCCCCTGTACCACCCAAAAGATTCTCCAACATGGGTCTCCAAAGAAACAGAGGCAGTGAGGCAGCAAGGAGAGTGCATGCTGGAGCTTTACAAGCACAGAGATGAAGGATGGATGAGGAGAAACAGCAGATGCATTTATATGGACAGTGACAGAGATCCATTTAAGATTCATTAGCAAGCAGGTGTTAACACCTCCTGTGCAGGAAGCATTATGCCAAATGCTAGGGACATGCTGAAGAGCAAGATGGGCATTGCCCCTGCCCTCAAGAGCTCATAGTCCAGTGGCAGAGGCAGAACGTGAACATAATAACACAGGAAGAAATGCCAGGGTAGAGTATGGTAGTAGCAGCGTGATGAATGACAGAGAAGTGAGGGGGCAGCAGGAGACAAAGCGTTTTGGAAATGTCGAGACCAGACTCTGTTCTGATTCGGCTCCTTACTTGCTGTGTGCTCTGAGGAAGTAATGTCATTCCTGGATTCACTGAGGGTACTACTGTACTGCTTAGTCGCTCAGTCGTGTCTGACTTTTTGCAACCCCATGGACTCTAGCCTGCCAGGTTCCTCTGACCATGGGATTCTTCAGTCAAGAATACTGGAGTGGGTTGCCATTTCCTTCTCCAGGGAATCTTCCCAACCCAAGAATCAAATCTGCATCTCCTGTCTCCTGCATTGCAGACATTTCAGTTAAGAGGTTTCTTGTAAATAGCACTTCCTTGAAGTCTACAACAACTTCTGGATAAGTATATAACTATTGATATGGGGGGGAGAACAGTTTAATTTGGGAGTTAAGGTGAAAGTCAGCCAATGTATGGGGCTATGGAGAGTGATGCAACTCTGGGCCCCTTCCCTCCCCCAACCTGGCAGGCTCTGTCCCTGCTCTCTTTCCTTCCAGCCTCCAGTCTCCCTCACACTGAGGCCATGGGCACAGGTGACTGGGTCCAGTTTAATTCAATTCAGTTTTGTCTTGGTTGTGATATGGCAGCCCGGTGATGAATCCTTCTCTGCAACAGGCAATGACACAAGTGAACGGGGTCAGCCCTTCGTCTAGCCCAGCAGTGCTACGTGTCCTTCCTGTGAGCTCCCAGAGCATTCTGTCATTCTTCAACCTCACTTCTCATCACACTGTGTGACAGATATCTATTTATACGTCTGAGTTTCCCTCTAGACTTCTAGAATGTGAGCTCTCAGATGAGAGCTCTCGGGGCATTTGTCATGTTCATCTCTTTGTCCCCAGTGCCTAGTATAAAGATAATCCTCTACAAATGCTTGTGGAGTGAGAGGGAATGTTTATAGATAATTAAAATACAAGGCAGAAAGTAAAGGCCGTTCTAACAGGTGTGTAGGGAACATGCATGGGTCAGAGGAAGGGGAGATTAGCTCCAAATAAGGTGCCCAGAGAGGCCTTATAGAGGAGGGAGCAGTCAGTCCGAGTCTTGAAAGACAATAGTAAGTAGGAGTTCACCAGATAACAGAAAACAAGTTTATTATTGAGAGTTCTTCCCTGGTGGCTCAGACAGTAAAGCACCTGCCTACAATGCGGGAGACCCGGTTTCAATCCCTGGGTGGGGAAGATCCCCTGGAGAAGTAAATGGCAACCCACTCCAGTATTCTTGCCTAGAAAATCCCATGGACGGAGGAGCCTGGTAGGCTACAATCCATGGGGTCCCAAAAAGTCAGACACAACTGAGCGACTTCACTTTCACTTTCACTGGGGGGAGGAGGGTATTAATAGTGGTAGGGACGCAGTGAAAGAGCAGTTTAGGCTGAGAAACCAATGTGAGCAAAGGAGAGTCATGAGTGCTCCTGATGCCTCCCAGAAACTGAGTCATCTGGTGCCTTAAATGAGTGCATTGTAGGGATGAGGTGAGAGGAGGAAAAGGCCAGTTCTGGGAGAATCTTGATGACAAGATGAAGACAGTTGAGAGTAGGTAAAGGGTCTTTTTGCTTGTTTGTTTAGTGATTATTGTTGTTTTTTAAGACAATAAAGACACGATCAGACTTGTGTCTCAAAAGATAGCAGTCACCAGGGTTGAATGCTACCAGGAGGTCATCAAGTAGAATAGGCTGAGAAGGGACCTTTGGATTTGGTAGTTAAAGCTCAGTAACCGTGAAAGAAGTGTAATGAACACTTATGAACAGTAATGGGGAAGTGGTCACTGGATTGTAATAGATTGAGGAGTGGATGAAAAGATGCAAATAATCTCTTCAAAAAGTTTGGCTGCAAAGAGAAGGAAGGATTTGGAGCAAAGCTTGAGAACAGACAGGGTTTTTACTAGGCTTCTCAAGGTTAAACGGAGAAGGCGATGGCACGACACTCCAGTACTCTTGCCTGGAAAATCCCATGGACGGAGGAGCCTGGTGGGCTGCAGTCCATGGGGTCTCGAAGAGTCAGACACGACTGAGCGGCTTCACTTTCACTTTTCACTTTCATGCATTGGAGAAGGAAATGGCAACCCACTCCAGTGTTCTTGCCTGGAGAATCCCAGGGACTGGGGAGCCTGGTGGGCTGCCGTCTATGGGGTCGCACAGAGTTGGACACAACTGAAGCGACTTAGCAGCAGCAGCAGAGGTTAAAAGGGTAACAGATTCAAGTTCACCATTTACTGAGTGGGTCCTGGGCCAGTGGGGGAGGGAGAAGGTTTGGGAAGCAGGGGATCTGGCTGGGTAGTAGGGCTTGAAGAGTTGGGAACAAGCGAGACTGGATAGCCCAGCTGAGTGGGGGCCAGACTCCCTGCTGCCACCTCACCTCTTTCCTACCCAGAATTGGAGCTGGCCATTAGGGTCACCCTCTACGCTGTGATCTTTCTGATGAGTGTTGGAGGAAACGTGCTCATCATCGTGGTCCTGGGGCTGAGCCGCCGTCTGAGGACCGTCACCAATGCCTTCCTGCTCTCACTGGCAGTCAGCGACCTCCTGCTGGCTGTGGCTTGCATGCCCTTCACCCTCCTGCCCAATCTCATGGGCACATTTATCTTCGGCACAGTTGTCTGCAAGGCGGTTTCCTACTTCATGGGTAGGTAAACAATCGCCCTGCCTCCCTTGGCCCTCTCCTCTCCTAAAGTCCTTGCCGAATGTAGGGGGTCTGTCTTCACCTGGAGTGTGGAAGTCACACTGGGGAGTGTGTAGCGCAAGTTTCCTAGGTAACCCTTTCCTGTTCCTTCCTAGGGGTGTCTGTGAGCGTGTCCACGCTAAGCCTCGTGGCCATCGCCCTGGAGCGGTACAGCGCCATCTGCCGACCACTGCAGGCGCGCGTGTGGCAGACGCGCTCCCACGCGGCTCGTGTGATCGTAGCCACGTGGATGCTGTCCGGACTGCTCATGGTGCCCTATCCAGTGTACACTGCCGTGCAGCCAGCGGGGCCTCGTGTCTTGCAATGCATGCACCGGTGGCCCAGTGCGCGGGTCCGCCAAACCTGGTGAGGGTGCCTATTACCCATTCCTGAGAATTCCCTTCTCTTATCTCCATCACTCACAAGCATTACCCAGAATCGCTCCAACAATTATCAAGACCCACCACCCTGGGATCCCCATTCGGGGCTCCTCCCCAGTTCTCTAGCCCTTCCCAGCTGTACCCCTAATCCTACTTCTACCTCTGGGACGTGGTCACCAGCCCTAGAAACACAGTTCAGTCTTCCTCCATCAGTGACTACAGCTGGACAGGGCCCCACTGACTGGTCTGTGCTCTGCCTCCAGGTCGGTCCTGCTGCTCCTGCTCTTGTTTTTCGTGCCTGGGGTGGTTATGGCGGTGGCCTACGGGCTGATCTCTCGTGAGCTCTACTTAGGGCTTCGCTTTGACGGCGACAGTGACAGCGAGAGCCAGAGCCGGGTCGGAAGTCAGGGAGGGCTGCCCGGCGGCCCCGGACAAGGTGTGTGAAATCCAGGAGGGGGCGGGACTTTGGGAAGGGGCGGGACATAAAGTGGGTGGGGCGGAAATGTGTGCGATTTGAGGGATTCAGCCTCCAAATCTGACTGCCCACGGTCTGTGCTCAGGTCCTGCCCAAGCGAACGGACGTTGCCGGTCTGAGACCCGGCTGGCGGGTGAGGACGGCGACGGGTGTTATGTGCAGCTTCCGCGCTCCCGGCCTGCATTGGAGATGTCTGCGCTGACCGCGCCCACACCTGGCCCAGGATCCGGCACCCGGCCTGCCCAGGCCAAGCTGCTGGCTAAGAAGCGCGTGGTGCGGATGTTACTGGTGATAGTTGTGCTTTTTTTCCTGTGTTGGTTGCCGGTGTACAGCGCCAACACGTGGCGCGCCTTCGACGGCCCCGGCGCACATCGCGCGCTCTCGGGTGCGCCCATCTCCTTCATCCACTTGCTAAGCTACGCCTCTGCCTGTGTCAACCCCCTGGTCTACTGCTTCATGCACCGTCGCTTTCGCCAGGCCTGCCTCGACACCTGCACCCGCTGCTGTCCTCGGCCTCCGCGGGCTCGCCCCAGACCTCTGCCGGACGAGGACCCTCCCACCCCCTCCATCGCCTCACTGTCCAGGCTGAGCTATACCACCATCAGCACGCTGGGGCCTGGCTGAGGGGTGGAGCGGGAGCGGGGCTGAGGCAGGACAGACGGATTCCTACCAGCTCTGCCCCGTCCAAACACACAAGAGGCGCAGACGAGCTGACACGAGAGACTGACTAACCCCAATGGCCAGGAAAGGGTGGCTTACTTGACATTAAGAAAACAGACCAGACCCTCACACAGAAAATGAGGCACTCAGTGAGGGACTGAGCCTGGCACACGGAGCCAGGGCACTGACCTTGGACAGACCCAGCGTCCCTAGCCGTGGATTCTCTCCACACTGCGGAAACCGACAGGGGCTGACCTGCCTCTCACGCGTATAGCAGGAGCACTGAATCTTTCAGGGCTCTGGAGCCTGGCATAGGAATGATTCCTGAGATGCTCCACTGTGCCCATAGTTTGACCTCACAGTGCCCTTCCCCAATCAGTGCTGCAAACACCAACCTGCCTAATCTCACACTCCCCGGACCAACGAGCTGTTTTGCACTAAGAAGTCCCTTCATTCCTTTCCAGTTAAATAATCCCTCACCGGACTTTTTCAAGAAATAATAAATGACTTGGTTTCCCCCTCAGTTTCCTTTTTGGACTTTCCTGGGGCACGTGAGGGGGCACGGGATTTGAGAGTCTTCTCTGTCAGGTCCCTCCCCCTGCTGCTCACTCCTGTGCATGACCCCCTGCCAAAAAGCCCATGGTCTGAGTCTAGATGAGGCTGTGTGAATTCCCTCTAAGTGGTCAACCTGGACCCACTTCACACCACAATCATGAAGCTGGGAATGAGGATGGGGTGGGATACGCATGATGCATCATCATTCCTAAGCACATTGTCCTAAAGTGGTCCTCTTTTAGGGTACTGTATTAATAGATGCTTATTAAAATTAATGAAAAAAGGAAGCACTGTATGTTAAGACTCAGTTTATTCACTGTGTATTTGTAATAATATGGAGTCAGAACATAACAGATATACAGAATTAAAGAATTGGGCCTTTTAATGCACTGTTACCTGTGGAAGCACCTTTTACTGGCCAGCAACAAGGAGAGGTGCAGTGGGAAAGGAGGTAGGGGGCTGAACCTGAATGAAAGTCCCGGAAATCAGTCTCCCTGTTGACTATAAGATTGATCCAGCGCCACAGAGAGGCAGAGACAGCAAATCACCCCTCCACACGTACAGTGACAAACAAGGAAGAACAGATGATCTCACTGAGGGAAAGCACAGAAATAGAGGTGTGGTATGCTCGGAGAGGGCTGCTTTACACTTCATCTTGTAACAGGTAGAGAAACTGAGACCCAGCACAAGAAAGAAAGCGGCTCAAGATCATACAAGAAATTAAAGCAAGACAGAAATAATCTTATTGAAGTAGACACTGAGCTGGAGATGGAAGAGAAGTCAGACCCAAACTTTGCGGGCCTGGAGCTTATAAAATTGGGTGTCCCTTTTTTAAGTTTTTTTTTTTTTTTTACAAATTACAGCTACAAAATTGCTAGTCACTGACCAGGGCCTTGGAAGAGATCGCTGCAAGTAAGTATCCCTGAGATGTAAGCTCCATTAGCTTCACAGCCAATAATACCTCTAAAATCCACCCACTAACGACATTGAACAAACACTGGATGAAGTGAACGGCAGTGAGAAAGGAGAGTGGTCTGTTTACCAGTTCTGAGCTGCTCCTATCCATCCTCTCTGCAGGACTCTCGGCTGAAAGAGGCAGGAGGAAGGAAGAAAAGGAGGGAGAAGGCGTTCCAAGCTGTCAACTAAGACAGTACTGGTTAAAAATAGAATCCCAGCTGGTCGGAGTTGTGGAAAGCAAGATACTGGGCCTTGATCACTCATGCCAGCTTTTCCAGGGGGTGGGAGTAGGTTTGCCCACAGCCTTCACGGCACTCCCTGATCCTCATTCCCACCATCCTTTCTGAAGGAGATACAGCCTTGAAGAGGGTCCCCCACTGTCAGTCCCTCCAACTTGGGCCCGGGTTCCTAATGTCCATCAGATGGTGATGGGCATATCAGTAAGGGAGGGCTGATATTCATAGCTCATGAGCTCTTGGAGAGCTCATACTCCAAGCCTCTAAGCCTGGAATATGAGCTCAGGTATGGTGGTCCAGGGCTACCCTACAACCTAGCACACAGGCACAGCCTGAATAATGCCATTTCCCACACTGTGCAGTCTTTTCTTCTACAGAATACTTACACATCCGTCACCCTATGCTCTATCTAGTTACCCGATGTGGAATTTGGGGTCCTTCCATCTATTTTCCATCTCTGGAAATCTGACAAAACATTTCAGGTACAAATTTTAATATCACTGTCTCCATGAAATCCTGCTTGGTCATCCTCACAAAGCTTGTCTGCTCCTAGAGTACTTACTGCTTTCTCTCTTCTAGCATAGTTATTTATGTTCCAGCCTGATTTCCCATCCTGGGCAGGGAACAGCATGATGTCATGGGAAGATGACTGAGCCTGGGCCTAGAAGGTGGAGTGATGGATGGAGTAGGGGTGAAATCCAATGCTTCTTGATTCTGCGTGACAGGAGTTTATATATACTAATTCATCTCATTCTCAAAACTCTTCTCCAGAACATTTCTCTTCATTTGACAGATGAGGAAAGTGAAGCTGAGAAAGCTTAAGGGAGTTACATGAGGCCCAGAAGCTAGAAGGGAGACAGGAACTGAGCTCAGGTTGCCTCTAAAGCTTTGTTTCCTTCCATTATGCTGTTTTGCCTTCCTTCAAACCTTGAAGATCTGGGTACCAATGGTCCTGCCTTTTAAAAGTTGTGTGATTTTGTGCAACTGATCTCAATGAATTAGTCTCAACTGTAAAATGTGAAGAATTACATTATGTTCTGCAATATTGTGATTTATAAGAAATATATATTAATGTATATATCTAGTCAATCTTTGTCCTATTCCTGGCACAGAGCTCCTTGGAATTTCCTAAGTGTTGAGAGCCCATGATGCTGGGAGGGATTGGGGGCAGGAGGAGAAGGGGACGACAGAGGATGAGATGGCTGGATGGCATCACTGACTCGATGGACGTGAATCTCAGTGAACTCTGGGAGTTGGTGATGGACAGGGAGGCCTGGCGTGCTGCGATTCATGGGGTCGCAAAGAGTCGGACACGACTGAGCGACTGAACTGAACTGAGAGCCCATAAGGTGTCTTTTATTATGTTAATGTAGTGACTTTTGGAAAATCCCTAGGTCACCTAAGGATGGAAGCTGGTTTGTCAGAGAAACTAACAGAACTCAACAAAGTAATCAGAGTCTGAGTCAATACAGGAAATAAAGGTTTGATCCCTAGGTTGAGAAGATCCTCTGGAGGAGGAAATGGCAACCCACTCCAGTCTGTCCTGGGAAATCCCATGGACAGAGGAACCTGGCAGGCTACAGTCCATGATGTCACAAAGAGTTGAACATGACTTAATTACTGTGCATGCAGGCACAAAATTCAGACCCACTCCCTGACCCCTGAGGAAGGAAAAGCGTCTAGAGATTGAGATTGATCACTAAAAGCCAACAATTTAATCAACTGTGCCGATGTAAGAAGCTTCCATAAAATCTCAAAAAGACAGGGACAGACAGGTTGGTGAACACGATTTGGGGAGAGTGTCTCATTGGCAGAGGAGCCCTGTGCCCCTTCTCATGTATCTTGCCCTATGCATCTCATCCATTGTCTGTTCCTGAGTCATATCCCTTTATAATAAACCAATATCTAGTAAGTAAAATGTTTATCTGAGTTCTAGGAACTGCTCTAGCAAAGTAATGGAACCCAAGTCAAGGGTGGGGAAATCTCCAATTTATAACTAGCTGGTCAGAAGCACAAGTGATAAATTGGGTCTGGACAGGGGTGGGGCTTGAGGGGTAGTCTTGTAGGATTGAGCTCTTAATCTGTGGGATCTGACACTATCTCCAGGTAGATAATATCTGAATTGGGTTGATTAAAGGACACCCAGTTGGTATGAGGGCATTGCTTGGTGGTGCGGGGAAAAAAATCACATTATAGTTGGTATCAGAATCATAATCCACTTTGGTATTTTGAGAATTAAGAAAAGAATGTTCAAAAGTGCTTATGGGGAAATTCCCTGGCGGTCCAGTGGTTAGGACTCGGTGCTTCCACTGGTTTCACTGCCTGAGTTCAATCCTTGGTGGAGGAACCAAGATCCCAGTCAGTGCTTGTAATTGTAGAGATACATATCATAAGGAAGGTTACATTGAGATTATTTCAAGACCAGGGTGAAGGATTTGTACCTGGAAACACAGCCCTCTACAGATAGAAAACCACCCCTAAATGAGGGGGACAGAACCCAGAGTCTAAGAGGAGGATCAGAGTCTGCTAAGAGATGTTGTTAGGAAGTGGTGGAGTTAGAATCTGAACCCAGGTCTTCTTGACTCCAAGATCCATACTGTTTCACAATACATCCTGACTCTGACCTCCTAGAGGGAACATTCAGCCTGGGGAGATGGGAGAAATTGGAACCACTCAGGTCTCTTCTCAGGACTCCAAGTAGAAAAACAGGTAAGTCTATAGCTTTACAGACTTGGATCCTTCAGTTCAGTTCAGTCCATTCACTCAGTCATGTCCGACTCTTTGTAACCCCATGAATCACAGCACACCAGGCCTCCCTGTCCATCACCAACTCCCAGAATTCACCCAAACTCATGTGCATTGAGTCAGTGATGCCATCCAGCCATCTCATCCTCAGTCATCCCTTTCTCCTCCTGCCCCCAATCCCTCCTAACATCAGGGTCTTTCGAATGAGTCAACTCTTCACATGAGGTGGCCAAAGTATTGGAGTTTCAGCCTCAGCATCAGTCCTTCCAAAGAACTCCCAGGACTGATCTCCTTTAGGATGGACTGGTTGGATCTCCTTGCAGTCCAAGGGACTCTCAAAAGTCTTCTCCAACACCACAGTTCAAAAGCATCAATTCTTCAGAGCTCAGCTTTCTTTATAGTCCAACTCTCACGTCCATACATGACCACTGGAAAAACCATAGCCTTGACTAGATGGACTTTAGTCGGCAAAGTAATGTCTCTGCTTTTGAATATACTATCCAGGTTGGTCATAACTTTTCTTCCAAGGAGTAAGCATCTTTTAATTTCATGGCTGCAATCACCATCCACAGTGATTTTGGAGCCCCCAAAAATAAAGTCTGACACTGTTTCTACTGTTTCCCCATCTATTTCCCATGAAGTGATGGGACCAGATGCCATGATCTTCGTTTTCTGAATGTTGAGCTTGAAGCCAACATTTTCACTCTCTTCTTTCACTTTCATCAAGAGGCTCTTTTTTTTTGGATCCTTCAGAAGCCCCAATTCTAGCATCTCCATGCCTGGAAGGAAGCCACCAAAGGGAGGCCAGTTCCACAGAAACTGAGGATGGCGGCTGTGCTGGCAATCTCATCCCCTCAAACTTTCCAAGAAGGCAGGTTTCCGGCTAAGTCTCAGATGTGGGGACAAGCCAGAAAAGAGACAGTCTCACAGTGGACAGGCACAGAGGGCCTTGTGCCAGAGAACTCTCACAGACAACTCGGGCCAGAGCCTTGGACAACCGCACACTCTGGTTACTCAGGTCTGATTAGTGGAAAACAAGGCATGCTTTAAGGACAGGCTGTTCCTTCAAGTTACCTCTGGGAGAGGAGAGGTGGGAGGGAAGAAAAGCAAATGGCAAGGGTGGAGAAGAAAGCAGGCCCCATCGGAGGTCAAAGCTTTGGGCTGGGATATGAGGCCTATAGGTGGGGCCATGTTGGAAGTGGCAGCCCAACCGTGGCAGATTCTAACCGTGGTTCTGTCTGCCTCCTGTCCTCTGAATCTCATTCACTGGCCCCCAACCTTACGGGCACTTGTTCGGGCAGATGCTTGGTCTGTTGCTAGCACCAGACATGAAGATTAACATCTCCCTTTCGGTAGGGCTCAGTCTTTTGGAAACAATTCTAGCCCAGCCATGTATCCACATCTTGAGAAAGGAAATAGTTAACCAAACAGGCCCATTGTGTTAGGTACTTTGTCTTAACCAAACAGGCACATTGTCTTAATCAAATTAGGCACTTTGTCTTAGTAAAACAGTTTGGGGCTCCAGAATACTCACCTGACAGGTAAGTAGTAAGAGATAAGACATGCAAGGGCTCTTGAGGAAGTTACATTTATTTAAATGGTAAGGCTGGTTTGAGTAAATTTCCCAGGGTGAAACAAATGGGCTTCAAGCAATGAGGGAAAAGCAGAACACAGGACAGTACCTGACAGGATACAAGATTCCATCTAAGTGTCAGGGAACAGGGCTAACACTGCATGTGGGCACGGAAAGGCAGGTGCAAAGACCCCACCTGGACAGGGACAGAGCGTTCCAGGTGGGACTCAATCTGTAGGCAGGGGTGGGGGGG